>OMKX01000415.1:0-12521 GCA_900302425.1 Brosme brosme
GCATGCGTACACTAAAGTCACAGTAAATTTGAAGTCGTAAATATTTATTTTGCATGTGTACTCTAAAGTCACAAATGTGTAACAGTACATTTGAAGTCGTAAATATTTTTTCTACCATTGTAAACACAAAATAGGGTCTACGAGTTCACAAGTCTGTGTTACAGGTGCACAAATCCTATCCTGTGCATCACAACTTCAAAGAGTCATGCACTTGACACTTTTGCTACAATCATTGCAGCGCAGTTGGTTCAAAACACATTCGCACACCCGTGTTTCATAATCTGAGAACATGCCCAAAATGTGTGCACTCGTAAACCCAAATGTGAACTAATGCATCAGAAGTTGCACATCTGTGAAAAATTTCCTCACAAATAAAATGATATAGAACGCTATGTTGATTCAGCATTTTAATGAGCCAGCACAAGTCCATCGTTACAACTGCTCGAATCTGCTCCTGCAAGTCTCAGCTGTGGGTTTTTTTGCAGGTAGTTTTGCACCACGTCTAGGTGGTACATATGGAGCAAAAGTGATTCGTATCCGTAGCAGCGCGTCCGTGGGCGGGACCAAATAGTTCCGCCCATAATTTCATAATCCAATGAAAGTCGCCGGCAGGAGTGCATTTTTCAAATGGACATATAAAGATCGCAGCATACTCTGGGCATTTTACTGGACGGAGTGCGGGAGACCATGGAGGCAGCAGACGCAACCAAAGGCAGCTTGTTGCTTTGGTAAATGCACAGGTTCCTGGAACCAGGTTTCAGCTCCAAGCTTGAAGCAGTGCGCAGTGGTTGAGCCCGAGGGCTGTCCGGGGTGGCACTGGACACCCCTGATATTTGATTGGCCACCCCGGGTGCCGCCCTAAAATTTCATTGTTTGTTGTGCCTTTGGGCTTAGTCCTAGGTTTGGTTCTTTATGGTGGTTATTTGCTGGACTAGAACATTTTTATGACTTTGTTTTAATATCCCTATTAATATCCCATTTGTGCATCTAGAGACAATATTTGTGTTTGTGTGAAAAATACATGTAATCTGATGATTGCAGTTTAGTTTTAATGTTTAACAGTGAGTTGTTTCAATCATGTTTATTTTGCGCTATTTGTTGTTGATCAGATTATCTATTTTACGAGAATCTGAGTGAGATTGGATTGGATAAACCAACCAATCGGAGCAACGGAACGTGTGACATATCAGTGGCAGACATCTTTGTTGTTCATGAAAATGCCTAAACGGCGCTAATCTGATCAGTCATCGTATTAAACCTAACCCATATTCGATATTACGGTTGATTTGTCCGAACCCGGCCAGGTCTTCTGGAAATCTGGTTGAACTAGAGGGGGGCCAGACGCACATGCCAAAGCAAATCAAACATGAGCTCGCAGGTTCGTCTTATGTCCTATGGATAACAAACCAATCCCACTAACACAATTGTAACACATGAACACAGAACCTCAGAGACGTCCCACTTCCGCAAGCAAGGGTCTACTGCTCGAGCTTGAGTGCGCAGCCAATAGAAAACTATCACTCTGGAAAAGCCTTTTTGGGCCGCAAAGTAGAAGACTTCATGTATTTACATATAATTTCTCCCTTTAAAAACGTCTCACTATTTAGTCAAGAATAACATGGAAAATGTTCCCCAACACTTAGTGAGACCCAAACGGATACATTTTCAATTATAAGGGGCATTTTTTTTTAAGGCAACAATATGCAACATTGACAGGAGTGTTTAAAATTAGTAGCCTACTGCAGAGCAAATACACAATATGAGAGAGGGGTCGGTCGCTCCTCCCCACAGAACATTATATTTTTAGACGAGCGTAATTGTATCGCGTTTGCAAATTATAAACCAGCACATGAGGCATCCGTCTTGAAATGCTTCCGGGCTCTAGGTTAAGCGTTCTCCTGCTTTCAGATCATTCACCCGTTTTATCATGGCTCTGGTTATGGAGCTTTTTCGAAAAGGCAGAGGCTTTATTTATTTTTTTAGGTTGGGTAGAATCTAGTACAATCTCAGTTGATCCAATTCGTCTACTTGCGTCTATGGCTGTAGCACGATGCGTTTGCGTAGTATTAATATATGGCAATCCGGGGTAGTAGCCTACTTTGAGAATAGCGAATCGTAACACACCGGACCATACAAAAACAAATGTTCTGACCCGGAACCGACATGTCAGAAGGAGCATCGCCAATAGCATTTTGTCGAAGATGCCAGTATTTTGACCTAGCACATTTCCTTAATCTCTGATGATATGTCATGGTCATTTTAAGATTTATAACATATAGCACTTTAAATTCTTTTATAAAGTAAATTTGGCATATTGCACAGCTATAACGCTGCAATGTAGCCTACGTCATTTAATTGGCTTTAATAAGCCATGCTATTATCCGCTAGAAATCGACTCACACCCACTCACATTGATTGCATGAAATGCACATATGCGGTATGACGCTACGCTAGGGCATGATGTATAACTTATATACCAACTATACTCTATTTTGAGAGGACAAAGTTGTACAACTCCCAAATCAACGAAAATATACCATAACCTAGTCGAATGAAAACTTTGTTATACCACGTCTCGCATGAAAAAGCCGTGTCAGTTTCAAACACAAAAAGGTCCTCCCATATTTACAAATAGTATGTTTGATCACTAAGCAATGACCAAAAAACAATTGGTATCAACACAATAGCTTTCCAATGCTTCCAAAATGGAGGCAATCATTGCGACGTACAAGCCCTATACACTAGAATGTGAACATACATCTTGCATGTGTAGAACATTTAAAAAAGTATAGCCTTGCCCTGTAGCTGCCCATCACGTACCACGCCACAGGATAGCAACCAGATTTGGCCACTCTTGGCGTCTAGCCTGGAAAACAGTCCCATCTGCGAGCTTGTGTTTTATTTGCTCTGGCATATGTGCTAAATACTCATTTGCAAGTTGATGTTGCGATGTCAGGCTAGTATCTCATGACACTATGGCATCAATTGTGCACGATTTAGGATAACATTCACATAAAAACAAACAGCCCGCACACAAACGTCCCTTATTTTACTTTGTCTATGATGTAAATGTTGATTCAATCATTAATTAATATGAAAGTAGGTGGATTATTTATTACAATCTCAATTGTGTGCCCTTGGTAGACCTTCTTTGTGCAGTGAGATACATCTCGTCTCACCAAAACCTTTGCCAGATTGAAGGACCACTGTACTCTCACTTGTGCTCAACTGTCCCCACAATGGATAAAACAAGTATGATCCCATCGTATAATTATGTCCCACATTCATATAAAACATTATGAGGGGAACATATATGTGTCTCTCACTCTCGCACACACCTTTTTTGTAGCAGCTTTGTTCATGTATCCCTCTTGTGTAATTAAATGGACATATGCATACAAATTGTTAGATGAAGACCAATTAGGGTGCGCATTATGGCCGAACAGCAAGCACCGAAAATGAATGAAGGTTGGCAAATGAGAAGAGACTTGCATGTCTCACTTCGCAAAGTTAAATATGGCAAAATAATGACCAAGTTTATGTTTACACAACTTGTTTAACCCTGTTACCAATACAGCATTTCAGAATGTTCGTAAACAATAGGCGTCAAGATACTTCCGGGTGGCAGAACGCGAGCGGCTTCCACTGACCTGAAGCCATCCAGCCGGCTACTGTAAACTTAGTTACATAGTTAAAAACATTGTTGTTGAAACGATGACGAAAACGTGTTGTTTGGGGTTGCGCCGCCAGATATACAGCAAAAAATAAAACACACCCGTATGACTATTAATGAGACGTCCCGTAGCACCCCGCAAGAAGAAAATCATTAATTCAAGCCATTTACTCTGTTTTCTCCATCGCTCTGCCCTGGTGAAATGACATGGAAGGGTTTGTTTACTAGTGGTGCCATCGGAGAACGCTTCGGCTTTTGCCACCCGGAAGAACGTAAATTATTGTTGTGACGTCATGGTGAATTGTCGTATAAAGCTTGTCTAGTAGAATATACTAGTGAGTTTCACTCAAACACTTTAACACACTGAATTTTAACATTCACATTACTCACATGCTTGATGGGCTTTATGAAAAAAGAACAAATCTCTCCGAAAAACATTGACTAAGACACCTTATGCGATGGCTATTGCTGTTCAAGTTATTAAAAATAGCAACCAAAAAAATGCTTGTAATTAAGTTAGAATTGCACGTTTTTAAACAATTTGTTTTCCTAGAACTTGCATAATTTACTCATATATTTGTATCAGTAATTCAATGTGTATTTATTAATGTAGTTTAACATTACATGTGTTGAGTTTAAGGGTTCAAAAACATAACCTGGTATAGTTCTAGAACACCTGCTCAATGCTCTAATGGACTATTGTGACAACTTGCCAGCCGATATGCTACACCATGTCCAGCATGTTTTTGGGAGTAACTTGTTAATTCATGTCAATGACTCACAAATCATATGAATAAAAAACTCCACCAAAGGGCATGGGAATAATGTCAGAATGCAAAAAGTCTGTGATGTTCAGTTCAACTCCCTCCATCAGGACGTTATTAGTGCACGCTTTTAGCGTCCACTCAAATCAGGTCTCATTAATTTCTTTAGAAAACCTTTACCAGACTTGACCCAAATGTTCAGTAAGACCTTTAGCTGCAGAGCTTGCTGTTCAGAAAGAGAAAAAGAGAAGCATTAATATCAACAGTACAGAACAGGACAATATACATTTTAAGGTGACGGTATGATCAAAATATGATTTATTTGAAGAACATTTTCTCAAAACATACTTATTCAAAATCAGAATTGTATGTACAGTCGGTAAATCTGGTACAGTTCTTTACAAAACTCATTTTGGAGAATCTAAGTTGCTACATTCCAAAATGTCAGTATATACAAAAGTACTTAATGAGGCATTTAAGGCCTCATCTATTACATCAGGCAGCAGGGGACATGTCTACCCCTATGTGTGTGCTGCTTGAGCTACAGATGTGGTGGAGTACTGGTATAATGCAGGGACTTACAACATTGGATACCGATACTACCTTTTAAAAAAAAACAGGCCACGATGGCAGCAGCTTGTCCAGGCTCTTCAACTTCCAACAGCAGAATCCACTTTAGCATAAAGAAAAATAGGGGGCGCTAAATGAAAAATATTCTTCTGTACAATGGTGCAGCTTCACAAAGAGATTCACTTACACTAAATGGTATCTTAATTATTCAACTGGATCGCTTCAGTTCCAGTTGGAAGCCAATTTAAAGCCAATTTGCTAGCTCTTTGTGAAACTTCACCTCGATCTCAATTATTTCTGCCATACATTTAGGTTTCTTATTATTTACATTTGACTTATGTGAAGAACACTATATTTACAAAAAAAAAAAAAGTACAAATTCTTCTTAAGTACTTAAATTAAGAGCTCTACTCTGGAAACAGGAAAAAATGAAAAACAAAATCCTAAAAATAAAAGTTCTGTTTGCTATAAAACACTTCAGGTCTTTATAAGAAGACAAACAGGCTTCTGTTCTTGTCTGATCCTTACCATGGAGTCAAGCAGGCAAAGGTGTTCTCAAAGCCATTCATCCCGCATGGTAGATCAACCATTACCTAGAAGAAAACTGTCAACAAGGTTTAGCAGTAACGTGTACTTAAACATCATTGGCTTCATTACACTGTACACTGACATGCACCTTCAATGCTTCTTAGGTCAATATTTAAGCAAACTCATCAGCGTTTGCCAACCCCCGTGAAGTTCACTACGGGGCTTATTATTTCCATCTCAATATCTGAAAACAATGAGAAGTACTTGACCCTACATTTTGAGCGTTGCGCTTGCGTTCTCTGCACACTTAGTGCAGAACTCCACTGAGACATGGTTCTTGTCCACATGAAGACAGACGCCGCCAGATGTCTCTTTCTCCTCCACTTTGATGCGTTTCCTGGGTTGGGCATAGTCGTGGTCATTTAGGTTGGCTGCCTGGAAAAGTGAGGAAGATAATTTCATCCCATTCACACCGCTTAGCCTGGACAAGAGCTGGCCTAACATGCTCTCGTTGGCCAGCACGGCCCGCAGGTACCTGGTTTCATCTTCCAACTCCTCCACCCTCTTGTTTAGCCCAGAATTTTCCTGCTTCAGTATGTGGTTCTCGGTCGACAGAAATCCAACTTTCTTCTCCAAATTGTTGACGTATTCCTTCTTCTTGAGACGATTCATTCTGGCGGCAATGGCGTTTTTGTTAATCATGGAGCCAGACTGGTTCTCCCTTTTCTTTGACTTTGCTTCAAATGGCTTTCTCTCAGGAGATGGGCTTGTGGATGCTTCAAACATGGAATCGTCATCCTTCATATTATATACACCCCAGTCGTTCAGCCCAACGTCAAAGAGTGACGAGGTCGTATCTTTATCAACTGTCCATTTTAGATCGTCAATTCCAAACAAATCATCAAGCTCCAATCCTGTGCCGTCAACATCTTCATGTAGACATGGCAGATCATCTACTGTCTCCACAGCATCTGTTACTTCGACTTCAAGAGACTGCACCTCATTTCTCTTGATTGAACCTCTCCTCCTTGTGATCATTGTGGCTAACGTATGAGATGTATGAGACAAGATCACTATCCACCAAGTTGTTTGCAATTGTTCCGTATCTGTTGGAATAAAGAACAAGGGAAGAGGTGGTGAATGTGTGTTGAATTGTAATGTTTTGTTATGTTACAAAGTTTCGGTTTCAAGGTTAAATATGTCTAGTTGATAGAACATTTGATAAGTTTGAACCGAAAGTCACAATTATCGATGCTTGTTGGAATCTTCTGATATAAGCGATATATACATGCTCCGCTTTCAGTGTGCGGCTGAATTGTAAAAGATTATCGCTACAGGTAAAATGGCGCCTTAATTTGCCACCGACGTCAGTGCAACGCAAATTAACAAGGCCGCAACTTATACCGGATAACTACGAATAAAACATGGGCACCTTGCGACACATTACTACTTATATAATACTCTCAAAGACCCAAGTTTCAATGCACATCACCAAATGCTTTTTGACCATGTACGCAAGCATGTTTGTCCCGACGTTCCCACGCTGGCCACTGCAACATAATAGCCGAGCAATACAGCCGGAGCTCGGAACTGCCGCTTTGCTCAACGTGCGTGTGTCTAAATATGGGAATGAACAACCCCACTACGTGGCTAATGTATATATTCTCAAAAGAAAATCGTATTTAACATCGACGTATATAACGCTGCGTTAGTGTTCATACTCGAGGAGGCTACTCACAAGCTAACCAACGGTACCCAAAAATGACGCATTTCATTAATAGCTCGATTCTTCAATTAATACATACCTTCACCGTGTCTGACGAAAGCCCGATATGTTGTATGTTTTTAAGGTTGCTGGATTAACCTTCGATGTTCAAATATAACCACCTTCTCAATGAAAATAAGAGAACAATGGCAGCTCTGCGTTTCCGCGTTGAGTACGTTCTTCTTCGTCGGAGATCTTACTTGTCCTTCCTTCGTTGTCTTCTGCCACCTGCTGTACACTTGATGAGGCGTTATTCTTCTTTTAATGTAGCGACCTTATTGTTTCGGACTACCAGTATTCTATCATAAAAACCAAGGCAACACTGCTAATTAAACAACATTGCATCTTTTTCTTTTTAACTAATGCCAACCAAACATTGAAATTATTACATATATGCCTATATATCTATACCTATATATATCTATATCTGTATACATCTATATAGATATCTATATATCTATCCTTATATCTATATCTATCTAGCCCTATATCTATATCTATCTATCCCTATACCTATCTAGCTATCTATCTATAGATATATATACACATATATATACATTTATATATCAAAGTATCAAAGTAAATGGAAACACAGAATTGCTGATGAAACTAGGTGAAAATCGTTTATTTGAGTTGTCAGAATTAAATGAACAGCAAGGCTATACTTTGTGGTATAGCGCCTTTCAGTGGAGTCACCAAAGTGAATAGGAATTAAACTCATCATACCCAAAGATAAAGACAAAGGTTAATACAAAAAGTAAGGCAGTTCCAAAAGTTACCCATCTGTTTTTTTTTTTTTTTACATAAGACACATTTTCCACAACTGCACAATTCTAACACAAAAACATGACAGAAAATAGATAATGAACATTAGGGTGCTCTTGTGAATGTACACTGCCTGCAAAGGCATTGATTTTTTAACATCAAGATCAGCCCAACAAAAACATAGATTCTGTGGTTGCTGACTTAATTGAATTTAAAAGAGCTGCAGTCCAGATTTCAGTTTGATTACATCACCGATGGTCCAAGGGAGGCCGCTGGCCGATCTCATCGCTGCTGGGGCTCCTGGAGCGTTTTGTGCAGTGATTTCCAACTCTACCGGCTGGTCAAACACAGCCATGGTGGAGTAACACTCCACCATTAGTCCGGATGGTTCTTCTGACTGTCCAGGGACTTTGCCCAGGGGATAGTTCTTCCACATCACTTTATCCGTACACACCTGCCACAGAGAGCCCTTGAGCAACGCAGCGCTTTCCGCCGGGAAGTCGGCACCTGGTTGGCCCTGACGAAATGCACTGCCATCGCAGTCGGACATTGGTCGCCGTGGCGCCTGCCGCAGCTTCTCATGTAGGCTCTCCAGTGTGTAGATGGGCTGTCCTCTCTGCTCTGCAGCAAGGTGGGCTGCATCTCCCTGCGCACCTTGTGTGTAGATACTGCAGAGCTTGAACAGTTTGTGGCGGGTTTCAGAGGGCAGAGGATGCTCCATGTCATCCAGGATGAGCTGCAGCAGGTGCTCCGTGCTGAAACAGGGAGCGTCCAAACAGGCGGTAAGGAGCTGCTGCCATCGCAGATGAATGCGGTTAACAAATATCATGTCTTTTATTCTGGCTCTCTTCTGGACTTTGGTTTCAAAATGGCAATCCGGTTTATTGATGTTGCAGCCGATGACCTCAGAGATCCAAGCGGAAATGTAGAAAGCCCTGTGATTATTTGGCTCATTTGAAAGCTCCTTCAATTCCACAAAGAGTTTCTCCAGAAGAATATGGATAAAGAATGGTGAGTTAAAGATCTTCAAGAGGGGGAGCCAAAAACGCAGAAATATTTGAGGCAGTTGGAGATGAGTGGAAGGGAAATCTTCAAACGTTTCACAATCCAATGATTCCAGCTGAGCAACGGTCGGAATTAAGAATCCATCTTCCACCAAAACATCAAACAGCGTTTCAAAAGAGTCTCGTGCAAAGTGTTTGATCTGAGCGATAATCCAGCTTACTTCTTCAGTAAGGACGGGCTGCCCACCGGGCAGGGTCTTTTGGAGTCCATCAAGAGCGTTATACTGTTCTTTGGAAAAAGATATGAGCAGTTCTCGCGCAGTTGTGTAGCATTCAATTTCTTTCTGCCTTGCAATAAGCCCTTCTTCCTGACGTTTCAGTTCTTCCTCTTCTTCATCCTCTCCTTCTGATTGTGAGTTCCAGCTCTCATTCACCCCTCCTCCAAACTGTCTGGACCAGTACTCCTGCTGTAGCCAATTTAGAATGACGTTACAGCCCTTTCTACACCAATTTAAATTCGGCAACTTTCGGTGTGTGAAGTCATGCCTAAGGTTTACAATCCACTCAGGGATATTTAATCTGCCAGCCAGAAGCCTTAAAGGACGAGCAACTCTGCCCTGTTGTCGTTCAGTGATTAAATTAACAAACCTCACAAGCGCTGTTCCATAAAGGAGGACGAGATCATCCCCATCCAGTTTCCCCGACTTGTCCAGTATCTGGCATCTCACTAGGTCTGCTGTACACTCAACGGCGACGGGAGTGCTATTGGCGAATCTGACTTTCCACGCTGATATTCTATGCAAGGCATACTTTTGCAACGAGGAGTCTTTTGAATATAAGTATTCAAGCACTTGATCCCATTCGGCTTTGTTGATCCATGCCACCACATGGCGCTTTTTTTCGGAGCTCCTTTTCTTCATTTTAAAACAGGAGGACAGGCGGGAGCTTGTACACTTGGTTCACGTAAGCTCTCTATATCTTTAAGCTTATAGTAAGTACGAATGTATATTTTGTTCATTTAGATGTACCAGATGTTTGATCCGAGTTGGGTTGAGGAAGCAACTTCGATATCCAATCCGTACTGCACATGTGCATAAGACTGCGCATGCGCACATCTGTCACTTTACGACTGCCGGAACATAGAAGCTACGCCAATGTGATTATATCACAGCTATGTGAATAAGATCATGTTCTGGCTTTATGATGACAATAACATATATTAAATATAAATAGACCTACGTCTTTTCAAATAAAACTCAGCCACAAGCCGATAGATCACTTTATATATACATATCTATATCTAGATAGATAGATAGATAGATAGATAGATAGATAGATAGATAGCATAGTAAGTTGCCGTAAAGTGATATGTGCCAACATTGCACATGTGCAGTACAGATCCGGTAGTAGCATGGATAAACAACACTGCTCTCTCCTCTCTGTATTTCATATATACATACATGCTACTGTCTCCGTCCTACTCTTATCATAATAACCTGTTGCCACCTGTCCAAAAGCCATATCCTCTTACTTTGTTCTGTAGCCTACTTAATGTAAATCCCTAACTTTCTTTTAATTTTCCTGTTTTAGTTGCATTATAAACCTCCACTCTGACTGACCCACATGTATCTTCACATGGAAATGTTCCTTCTTTACTGAGTCTACCACCTCATTACCAATAACCCCAACATGAGCTGGAACCAATATGAAGCACATCCTTCTTCAATCTGTAGGCCTGTAGCTCACTGTCACTGTCACTTCTGTGACAAGTTCAAGAGTAGGAGATAGTCTGAGCAGATGACAACTTGTTGAGGTTTCACATCTTCCACAACTTGCAGCTACCTATTGGGTTAATTTAGAAGGACATAGTGATGTCATCCAGCCAATAGAGTGCTTGATCCAAGTTATCCAGAGATATATACGAATGACAAAAAGTTTTGGATGGGTGTGTGGGCTAAGGAGGCTTTTGAATGGGCTTTCTACAGGGGAGCTAACCCTTGGGTAGAGGAAGGTAGACTGCTTCGTACTTCTCTTCGATCTGCTCATATGCAGCATTTATGGTGCTATTATAGGAGATATTGCCATCATGCTTCAGAATCCAGAGGTTGGAGATTGTAGTAAAGTCGCTATGGTTCCAGTGCATTCAGAAGTTATTGGAAATGAAAAAGCTACCTAATGTGCATAGGTTGCAACCAAAGGAAACCACATAGACATAAACCTAGCAGAAGCCGAAAGTCTAATGGAGATAGAATAAACTGTCGGGATAAAGAAGTAAAGAGACACATTTGTATAATATTCAAAAGGAGGTTGGAAAGACAGGTTAGCCTTTAGATAACCATGGCAACTTCTTTATATCGTCTCGTTGGTTTGGATAATTGCAGCTTTTTGCAACTTTATACGGTGATATCCAAAACTATTGTACTCCAAGACATCCTTTTCCCTACTTGTTAGTAGACTGAGGTTGCTGCGGTTAATTACCGCTACCAAAGTAGGCTACATTAGAGTGGTTTATTCCACTTATAGGCTTACCACTAACCAGAAATGATGAGGTGATTAAAGGTATAAATTGATTTAATCTAGGTCTATAACGATTTGGTTTTCTGACAACTAAATCAGCTAAAATGAAAATATTCTTTGAGCATATAATTGTTGTCTGTCTCTTTGTGGTTGGATAATTTATTATTATCTAGCTTACTTATTTTCCAAATTGCCTACCCTAGCTTTAACTTACGTCAATGTGGGTTGAAAGTGAGCCCCAATCAAAGTATTTAAAGTTCCAGTGTGTAGAATTTAGTAGCAACTAGCGGTGAGGCTGCAGTTTAGCGCAAAAGCAACATTAATTTTAATCCAACCAAGGAAACATTTTGATGGATCTAGCCTGTTGTCATAGTCACCATGGTCACTGTATATGTTACTTACCTACCTCAAAAATGAACCTCTCATTTACATTTACATTTAGGGCATTTAACAGACGCTTTTATCCAAAGCGACTTACAATAAGTACATTTGTCATAAGAAGTGAAACAATATATCGCTGTCGGTACAGTAAAGATGTTCATAGAACCAAGTGCAAGTACTGACAATCGCTAAGCTAACCCATTCCCTGTATACAGCAGTGATAGCAGCTACTGTAAATGCTACACAGTTAAGTACTATGAATAAGTGCAACGTACATTAAGTGCGTAAAATAAGTGCGTACATTAAGTGCCAGGACGTACAACATACAATGGTGGGGGGAAGGGACTGGGTGGCTATGCAGAGTCCAGGTGAACTCTGAACAGGTGAGTTTTGAGTCTTTTGCGGAAGCTGGTGAGCGACTCTGCGATCCTGACATCGACAGGGAGCTCGTTCCACCACTGAGGTCCCAAAACAGAGAAGAGTTGTGACTTCGCGGATCGACCTTTGCTTGCTCTTAGCGATGGCGGTACCAGACGTCCAGCTGAGGTAGTTGA
>OMKX01000420.1:0-13691 GCA_900302425.1 Brosme brosme
TAATAAAATAATTTACGCTACACAAGTGACACTCCTATCTTAATTATTTGGTCAATTATATTATGATTATTACATCATGATAACATAATGCGGTTATAATATAATATTATCATTAGGGTTATGAAGTCATGTTCAAAATGTCGTTTCTGAACCAAGCCACTGCACTTCTGTTTCTTGCTCACCTGAAACTTTACCTGTAAGTGACCAACTTTACCTGTAAGTGACCAACTTTACCTGTAAGTGACCAACTTTGACTGTAAGTGACCAACTTTGACTGTAAGTGACCAACTTTATCTGTAAGTGACCAACTTTACCTGTAAGTGACCAACGATGAAAAACAGCACTAAAACAAAACAGGTAAAAATGGAACAAATCTACAATAAAGCCACCCCCGTTCGCCTCACACCTGAAGACCCACTAAATAAAACATGTGGGGCCCCCCGGCCCCCATTATCCAACACCGTACAACCCCTGGCCTCGCACTGAGGCTCTCGTTGTACACACACTGCCTCCCACCTGGTCCTGCCCTTTCCTCAGCGAGGTCAGCTCCAGCTGCACCTCCCCCGCATGGCTGGTTGCCTTGGCGACCTCGAAGCGCTCCGTGTCGCGCTCGGCCAGCAGCTGCTCGATGTGCTGCTGCTTCTCCTTCAGCGCCTCCTGCAGGGCGGTGGTGCCGGAGATCTTACGCGCGTAGCGGGCCGACGTCTCCGTCAACTGGAGGGATCCATCAAAATGTCGGTTACAAAAAAAAGTATGAATTAGAGTTATGTGTTACAAGGGACACGTTACCAGTTACACGTTAAGATGTACATTTTAAAAGTTACAAGTTAGAGGGGACAGTTTAAAAGTTCAGTGTAACGGCTCAGCTATACGAGCCGCAGCTCCACGTCGCCTTATATGTGTCTGATTCGGCAGGGTTTCAGAGCTGATTGAAGCATCAGGTGATGGTTGCACAATTACGCATTTACCACAATTATTAAAATGGCGGTTTGAAGTTTAAACTCCTCTTCCCGGAGTGAAACCCTCGCATCTGCTACAGACAGGATGTAGCTTGTGTAGTGAATGGAATAGGCTAGGGTTTTATCTGTGCGGTTATAACTGTGTTACTGCCCCTTTAAGAGATGCTTGTAAGAATGGTTTGCGACACAGTCGTTCAGGTAAGACTGTAGTTCTGGTATGGATGTGCTTTTGGGCGGTTCTCACCAGGCCGGCCCGGCTGGGCTTCCCGCCGACGGAGGAGGTGGTGACGGAGCTGAGGGAGCTGATGGAGGACGCGCTGGGGCTGTGTTTCAGCATGGACCTCCTCCGCCCACTCTTTGCCTTGGTGGGCGTGGTGCAGGGGAACCCGATGCGGGTCACCTTGTGGACAGGGGCAAACAGGCCGTACCTTGGCATGCACTGGAAGTATCTGGGAAAACGAAACAAAAACCCAACGAAAAGGGATTTTCCTCATTCAAATTGAAGCTAGGGCCACACTGTGTGTGAGTGAAGGACGCCGATATTTCTCTGAATGATCCCAGTCGTCAAGGACAAGATTCAATCACACACTTTTGATTTTATCAGGGCTAGTTTTTCCTTGATCCGGTGGTGTGTGTGGGTCAAAGATGCAAATCGGCAGGGGTATTTTCAACAGCCAATGAAACATGTATATTCGGGAGGAGGACCCGGTGTTTTTCAAAACATCCGCAAAGTGAATGATATAAGTCAATATATATGATGTTCTTTGATACTGATATAAGTCAATATCAAAGACAAGTGTGGAAATTTCAGACGGAGGTTTACACCATATTCTTTGATTACATCTTTTACACTTTCATTAAATGCTGATCGCTGCACAAAAACAACAGTGGTGAGCTGGAAGGCATAGATGTTTGTTTGTTTAGCACAACACTATGTCCTCTGTTCTCCGTAGAGGTTTGTGTTCCCCAAAGACAACAGTTGTGTGTGTGTGCAGACGAGACTGGAAAGTCGGCACACATCAGTCATTATATTTACACTCTTTAATCGTTTCATATTCATTTCAGATTGAAAACTTGTGTAGTTTGACCCCAGCTTCAGACAGACAATAAAGAGCGAAACTTTTTTTTTATAAACTTTTGGTACTTTTTACTATAGGGAGAAATAGCACACAAATGTAATGCTGTAATTAGAAAAGACAGGCGATTAGTAATTGACAACACCTGCCCCTGACTCACCAGTCTTCAATTCAGGCCCTTTAAGCCACGCCCCCTCCCCTCTCCCCTACAGGAAGCGCCGAACAAACTGCACCTCGCCAGTAATCAACTGAAGCTCTAGTGAAATTCACTCAAGGGACGGAGGGAAAAGAGGGATAATAGACCCTTGTCACAGCGGTGCCATCGTGTCTCAGGGCACGGGTAGTAGACTGAACTAGTGACGACAACTCCCATTGACCATGCTGGTGCTTTGACACACATAAATGGAACAGCTGCCTCCCTGGCCCATATTAATGTTGGGGGCTACCCTGCGTTTGCCCTTCTAAGACAGCTCTGTGAAAAGGGTCCATGATGAATGCGAGTTATCTTCACTAGTTTAGTCTACTGGTACAGAAGGGTATGTCTTGTTGGTGGCATACCTGGCTCCAGCCACCGCTCCGTCGTTCTTCCCCAGCGGTTCGTCCAGCTCCACACCGCACCAGTCCCCCTTGGCGAAGTCCGTCTCACCCAGAAACCGCACCACGCCCGCCTTGGTGCCCCCCACCTGCGTTATCCACACAAAAGAGAGACACAAAGCGTTGATCAACAACGTGGACAAAGTAACTAAATTGTTGTTATTTAGGTTTTAAATGTGGTAACATGTATTATATGATGGTCAACATAGTAATCTATGCGATGTTGTCACTGTGTCAAAAATAAATAAAAAATAACAATAGGTATCCACAGATACTCTGTGATTACCTAATAAAATAAAATAAAGAGAAAACAACTAAAATCCTATGTTATTGCCACTTTTCAGGGCGTCAAAGTGCCTTTAAGTATACTATACAGCACGACCAAGGGACCCCATCGGCGAGGTGTATGTGTGGATGTGTGGAGCTCTGTCTGGCCAGCGGTTGATGCCGCCTCCGAGAGAGGGTTAGGCTTCTCAGACACTTATAGTATAACGCCACCGTGTGTGGCGCACGTCATACACAACATCGATCATTATAACGCTCATACACAACAACGGTACTAGCTTCAAAAAAAGTATCACTAATTTGCCTTGGAGGTAACCATGGAGATGACACTTCTGCTCTCATAGTGTTGGAATTCGAGCTGAAACAGGGGGTTCACTCGAAAATGAAAGGTTTCATATTCTGAGTAGAATTAGTTCTGCTCTCACCAGTACTCGGTCCCCGAGCCGCAGCTCCCTCTTGTTCTTCTTGACTGAGTCCGTCTCCGAGAGGTTGGTCACCGACTCGCTGGCCGGGAGCGCTTTATCTGAACCACCACTCGTCTTGATGCCCGAGCCCTGGGCTGGAATGACAACGTGATCTTAAACTGACAATGTCACAAAAATGAATAAAGTAGGCATTTACCGAATGAAAAATAAAAAGGTCAATGTTATACTCATTGAGGATGCATTTCGAATAATTAAATAGGTTTAGCACTTTTGTTTTTTCCATGTCATTACAATTAAATAGGCCTATTGTGTACAATAAATACATATCATTTGTAATTTAATTTCATATTAAATACATATAAAAAAAGGACAAATAAACACATACAAAAATATATAAATAAGTATTGGTATTTATGTGTTAAATAAATTACCAGCGGGGGCAGCAGTCGCGACAGCAGCAGTGGTGCTGGTGGGCATGGCCTCTGCTTCCCCCTTGGATTCTTCCTGGGCTGGGCTGGCACCTTGGGCCAGGCTGGCATCAACTTTCCCTCCATTCACCACCACCGCCGCCTCCTCTTTCTCCTTCTGCGGCAGCGGGGTGTGGGACAGCTTGGACGGCCGCGTGAAGATCCCCCTGCCGTCCTCGCACTGGAAGTAGCGGACCCCGGCCACCGATCCGTCGTTCTTCCCGATGGTCTCTTCCAGCACGATCCCGGCCCACTGGCCTGGGGCGAACTGGGTGCCTCCGATGAAGTGCACGCAGCCGGGCTTGTTGCCGTTCACCCAGACCTTCTCCCCCACCTGGAAGTCCGGTCCGGGGGCTCCATCGTGGCAGGGGGAGGAAGCCCCTCCGGAGGCCGGTGATTTCTCTGGAGCAGGGGAAGAAGGGAAGGCCTTCGCAGCACCTGCAGGAACGCCGGGCCGTGTTGTATATTTGATTAAGATCATCTAGAGCCACGCTGCTGGGAATGGCGGAATGACAGCTTTTCTACAGATGCAGTAGAATGACCTCTTTGTTAATAACATTTAAGAAATAACGCTTGGAAATGGAATCGTCAATAATGTTACATTCCAAGACTTTTTCATTCATCACTCTTTGTTTCATTCCTTATAAAAACTCATCCAAACATAGAAAAACACATATCAAGTGTAGACACAGCAGGTCAATAGACGCATTTCAATCAATTTATAAACTAAATCAACATAAATTCAGTAAAAAGGTGTAGAACTATTTTCTTTGCAAACCAACTGTAATTATCAATACAGTAGTGATTTATTATTTAGCAAGGACAATTCCAAAGGATGAGACCATTAAATGAACACTATCAATTTAAATCGGAGATTCACTCTCTGGTTCCTACCCGAAGAGGGGGACGTCCTCACTGGCACTCCAGCAGGGCGTCCTATCTTTGTGGGGGGTTTCAGTCCACTGGGCTTGCCTGTACTCATGGCTGTCTCTGTCTCTGCCCCCAGGGCTGTGTGTAGTGGTGGGAGGAGGGGGGTCTTCTTGGTCTACTGGGCTGCCCACTCACTAGCATCACAAAAAAGACAAAAAGATATATAGGCAATTTGGAATTTTAGCAGGCGCTTTTATGCAAATGAGACATACAGTAGAATTTTAGAACCATGTCATTAAGGACAAGGTAGGGGTAGGGCATCCCTGGGCCGCTTCACCTATAGTTTACTGCAGCAGATGACTCAAACAAGCTGCAAAAAAAATGGAAATGAAGTGTTTTACCTCCCTTCCCATTTTCAGGGCTACTAACGAGCACTCTGGCACACTCCTGCACATGCTTCACATGATGTACCCTGCACTGTCGCCTTCCTCTCCGTATCTTCCTTTTGTCCGCTTCCCTGTCCATCCCTAGTCCTAGCCTTGTTCTCAACCCGTCTAGCTCCTCCGTTGCTATTTACCGCTATATGTGGCCTTGCTTCTGTCAAGTGTGCTGGCATATGCCCTCTGTGAGGCTGTGCTGTATTGTTTATTGCCCCTTACACTGTTGTCTGGTTTTGTACTACTGTAGTCTTTGCTGTGCTATGATTGCCTGTTCGTGTGGTTTGTTGCCTCATATGTATCTGCTGCTCCCTTGTTTTTGTGTCTCTCTGTGTTCAGCTATCTTTCTGACCTGGCAACGGCCTGGCAAGAGGCGAAAGACCCCTGGCAACGGTAGCTGGGATTAAAAAAATATTAAAACGGAACGGTAAATAAAGGTTGATGATGATATAGATATAGATGATGATAGATTACAACAATGGATGCCAATTAATATAGTACTAATATTAATTGCAAATCATTTAATTATCTAAAATAAACCAGGCTAAGTAAGAATGTAGCAGGTGTACATGCTTAGGCCTAATTAGCCAGTAGAACTGAAACTCATAAATCTAGCCAGTAAATATTCCTAATCAAATTGGGTTTAAGATCTGGAAAAGTCAGTAAAAATAAAACATAAAACAACATTTAAACTGTCATGACAACTAAAATAAATAGTTCGACGCTTGCCAAGTAGCCGCTGCCTTGTTTCTAATTATATAAGTCGCCCACGTCCGACTTCAAACTTTACAACGAAACATGGACTACAATATCCAATTCCTATTCAATAGTACTACATATATTCTGTGGACCCAGGAGGACCCTCGTGGATCGGGTGTTTCCCACATGTTTATCAGCCTAGGTAGTATGGGCATGACGCCCACACCAGGTGCAGTATCCGCCCTACGAAGACAATATCACACACTGCTCGTCTTACATGCTCATGTCTCGAACATGTGTCTTCTTCACACGTCGTGACACTGTCTGATAGGACATCACTTGAAATCAGACAGTCGACATATTAGGAAGTAACAAGTGTTTTACACCATTTATTCCTAGAAAAATATGTGCGATGCTGCATATGACGTGTCGTGTCGACTATGTATCTATTGTATAGGCCCAATGCCGATACTTTTCCCAGTCATATATGCATTCATGTTCAGTTACTGTCAGTTTTTAACGATCCCTGCTGGAATGTGAAGCTAGCTAGCTTACTCATTAGCGATATAGCATAACAGGTTTAGATCATTAGAAAGCTAGTTACTCAGAGTATAACATGAAACAAACAAACATATGCAGATGACAATGTGACAACTTAACGAAAGGCTTACTTGAGGCTTGGTCTATAAAGGAAATGTTTTCGGAGTTAAAGCGACGTAGCAGTTCGTGCAGCGTCTCCACCAACAGCACCGTTAGATTTAAGCCTGATCCTCTCCCATCCGAGGCTCTGTCTGAGTAGTATGTTCCTACAATAGAGTAGGCTGCAGTTCCAGGACCGCAGTCCTAGGACTGCAGGTATAGGACCCTGTGTTTTTGTGACAATGCCTTCGGGATGCGGGTTTATTTTTCCTTGAATGGCGAAGGAATCTCATGAGTAGCTCAAGATTAATTCATGGGAACACGGTGAAACACAACACGTAGCTAACCTAATAACTAAACTTAAACAAATCGAAAAATACCTTAACTTGCCCTAACCAAAACCCTAAACTGAACAATCTCTAACTCATACCTAAATTCAACCAGCTCTGACGTAAAACCTAAACGAACCATCTCTAACCGTATACCAAAACTTAAGCATCTCTAATGTAATACCTTGACTTTACCATCTCTAACCTATTAACTTAACTGTCTCTAACCTAATACCTAAACTCAACAATCTCTTACCGAACATCTCAACTTAAACATCTCTAGCCTAATACCTAAACTTAACCATTTCTATCATAACACCTAAACTTAATAATCTCTGACCTAACACAACATTTCTAGGGTCCTAGAAATGCTGTCCTAGGGGTGTGGTACTGAAACTGCAGTCTCCGCTATTGCAGGAACGTGTTATTTTGCCCGAGCCTCCTATCCCGGCCGATCCCTGCCTAGACACACTCTGACGTCACCTTCACAACATCGCTTTGTTATTTTCCGAAGATCCCTTATGAATCATCCTAAAAGTAAAAAGAAACCTGTCAAAAGTTACTCGGAATTATTTAAAGATAAATCTTTTATGGTCAAAGTCAATATGGCAATTATATATGAATATATATTAATCACACTCCATGAATCACACCATATCCGCCCTTGCCTCTTAACACCTCAATTACCCATAATCACCAACATTTCTCCTGATTGGGTGCTGAGTGGGATATAGCCCCCCCAGACTCGCCCCAATTAAGTCAATTAATTTGCGTTCTGTCGAGAGATGAGAACGCCTGGGAACGAGGTTAGGATTTTAAACGTGACTTTTTCAAAAGTCACTTTTAAAACAGAAATAGGCCTAGAATAAACTGTGCAAATGGAATATGGATTTATTGACATCTCTTTTATGAATCTCATTCCTACTGAAACGAACGTTTCAAGCACCGTTTAAAGCCTTCGTTTTTGGAGATTTAGACAAAATAACTTGCTGCTCTGGTAGTAAAGTGGCAGTTTAAGCCATTTCAAATTTCAGGGAAGAAAATCATGGGTTTATGTCTGATTGTCAACATTTTAATCCAGATATCTGAGTCATCCGTTACGAGGAACGGGGCTTTTATTTTAGCTGTGGTCACCGTAATCGCTGTTTTCAGTCTCAGTCCACCTCACACAACGCGAGTCGGCCCTATCATTTCAAACCGGTTAGTAAAAATCTTTGCCCTCCCGACTCTATCGGGGGCGGCTAAATCGTGTGTCATCAGACCCCACACACGAATTAGGAAAACTCTAGGACCTTTGTGACCTATGGAGAAAATTGGGCTATACCAGAACGTTTGGCTATACTTTCAACAACCTGGCTATTCACTTTCCCAGTCAGTTAAGGCATCACTGAAATCCTCTGCCGTGTCCTTTGAGTGTTTTGTGTTGGACTGATGCAGCATATCATACAAGCACATATTTCTCCCAGTGATGCGATGGCCATTTATGGCTGGGGGATTTTTGGCCTTGTCTAGCCATGACAGATTTACCTTCACCTTCCCCTCTTTGGCCAGAAACATTTTGTGGTCTGTAGGGCTAAGCAATCTGCCCTCATGTGGGGAGAAAGGTCACTCAGTTGGTAACCTCAAGTTCTGTGTGTCTTCAAGCCTCTAGCAATATTATAAATGGCTATGTTCGGCAGATGAAGCCATGATGACAAAAAGGTCTGTGCAGTCCATAGGGCTTTGAGCTGTGTTGCATTTAAGGCTGTTTGCCACTATGAGACACATAACCGTGGTCCAGCCTCCTACAATTATAGGCCCAGCTTGACACAAAACGTATTCTTCTCTCCTTACAGAAGATCTAATACCAATTTCAAGTGGAGCCATGTTTCACAACCATAACACTGCAGGAAGTTTAACATGCATGGGAAAACACGAATGAAAGAACCCATGAGAAATTATGCCCAAGGAGAAACAGTCCCAGAGTTTTCAAATGTTGACCGTTCTGGCTTAGTTCACTATGACAGTTGGCACACTGGAAAAAAAACACATACAACATGCTTATCTTTCAAGAGAGTTGTTTCAAGAGTGTGTTAGTGTACCTGGCATGTTGAACATGCATTTCTTGAGCAAGTCCTAAATGACCGCCAGTGGATCATATTCATGCATAAATTGTTGTAAGTAAGCACGAAGCAGCCAATTGTATGGACGGAGGGAGCTTCATATCATGCCAGCTTCTTAAACACCTTGCAAGCGACAATATGGGTCTATAGATAAATATAAATATTACATCAAACCTATATGACAACATACAGCATACAGTTCACCATTATTAAGTATTTCAACTGTAGGGAAAAGTCGTTAATTACAGACAAAAATGGAGACTCATCAAGTCTGGTTGTCAAAGTTGTGAATACCTCGCTCCCAAACTTGGTACAGGTCCATGTCCACAGCATGGGTATGTCGATATTCCTGGATACACAAAAAAGAATAGCACAGATAATGTATAAATGCAATATGTAGTTAACCATTTGAAGCTAATGACATACATTACAGCTATACTTGCCTTCAAAAACCAAATTCAAGATTACAAACCTTGCTTCCCAGGTGATCATGATGGCATCACTAGTGTTTTGGAGTCACATTGGCTACAAAAGTTATCTGATTGTGCTAGATGCTTTAGTGGAGCAAGGACCAAACCATGGCAGGTTTACTGGTTACTGCTTATTTTTGCATTGTATTTCAAAAGTCCAATTTTGTCAATGCTCTGTGCGTTCTCCTCAACAAACACATCATCCAGTGGTTCAGGGGATTTGATTTAGATGATGATTTAGTTGATTTAGATACACGCGTGTGCACAGGACATCCAAGTGGTCACACAGGGACAATACCATTAGCATTATGTGCTACCCTCACCCTCCCAAACCGGCTGTAGTGTGGGACCTTTGTTTAAAACAGACACGTGTTTCTTTGATGGTCCTATAAGAATGCCTACAGCAACTTGGGAATTGTTTGTTGCCGCCTTAAGTGTCCATGACATAGTAGTTTCTTCTCCCAAACCCCTTCTCCTTCTGCAGTTCAGAAAGTGTGTGTTCTTGAAGGCAAGTGGTTGGATGGAGCTGGACAGTAACAAAGAAAACCTAAATGTGAACACCTGTTAGCTTGATGACTGCTCCTTGCAGCAATTTTGTGTAACAAAGCCCAGTCGTCCTGCTGGCAGTCACTTTGTCCATACAACTTTTGAAGGATATGTTATCTTATGATTACAGGTGGTCATTTTGTTTTTGCCACCGCATACATAAGGAATGCTGCCCCGTTATTGGACAATAATGTATGCCTTATACTTATACCAGTTACTTACTGTGATTAAAGATAAGTTACTTTCATCTTTAGTATTGGGTTTTATAGATGAAGTCAATTCCCACCGGTGTGGCATGGGAATGCTTTTAATACACACTGGCATGTATAGCTAAACTATAACCATTTAGCTCCACAGAAGAACATTTTTATTTCAGCGGATTAAAGCCAATTCATACCAGTGCGGCACGGAAATGTAGATTTTTCTGCACAAATATTCCACTGTAAGTATATACACACTGGTATGTTTAGTGATTTGTGTGTGAAAAAAATCGCTTGAAATTAAAATATTCTACCGCCGTGCTTTTGGCAAAATAGTTTTGCGTTGTCTAGCTAGATCTGGTCCATAGTTCTATTTGACAGTTGTTTCAAATGTTGAATTTGTAGTGAAGTGATTTGGATCTGCTTAAAGGAAGAGGTGTAACAGAATAAGAATCAAGTATTTAATAATGCTGCGGTATCAACTCCATTAATGCCGTCATCACACGGGCTGGCAAGCTGGTTTGAGGAAGTAACATCTACGCCGGTAGCAGTATGCCTCCTTACAAGATGTGTCTTCAGGTTTTTGGCGTAGAGCCGTAAGTCACATTTAGGGCAGTGCACCACCTTCAACTTCATCCTGGCAGCTAACAGGCGAGATACAGCAGGTCTGGGGCGCTGGTCGGGGGGTCCAACAGAAGGACCGGGGGGCACAACCGAAGGGTCGGGGGGCCCAACAGAAGGGGCAGGGGGTCCAATGGGAGAACCATAGGGTCCATCAGAAGGGGCAGGGGGCGCAGCAGAAGGGTCTGGGGGACCAACAGGAGGACCAGGGGGTCCAACAGAAGTGCTAGGGGGCACAACAGCTGAGACAGGGCACTCTTCAGCTGAGATGGGGCTCTTGGCGGCTGGGCGGTGATGCCTCTTAATGTGACTGGTGTAGTCACACCTTCTAACAATACATTTGTGGCAACTGTGACAGTGATAATGGGGTTTATCATGGCAGCTATGGTGACATTTATACACTTTGAAACCTGAAATGAGTAAAGGAGTAATATAAATTACAGCATTAGTTTCCACAACTAAAAAAAAATACTTTTAACAGTCTTAGGTTACATCTTTTCCAGAGAAGTTCCAATGAGATTTACAAGAAGAAGAACTTACACCCATGAACAACTGTCCATGTTAAATGATTCTGGAGGTGTCCCACTGCCTCATGTGCAGCTTTGAATTGTACTCTTTCAGTGGGGCAAAGAGGGCAATGATAATTAGGGCACTTCTTACAGAGGTACACCTCAAGTGCATTGTCCAAATGCCTCACAGAGTCATGAACCTACAGAAATGGCAGAAACGGAATGATCTTAATGCAGCACAGCTTGTGGCAACATGTAAACATTTAAATAACCTACAGTATAGTCCAAAAGCCAGAGTCCACTACAAATAACTAATGATTTATAGAGAAAAATGATCTGGATGGATTGACTTGTGGATGAGCGCATTTTATTCTTGGAAAGGTTACATAGTGCAGGTTTAACCTCTAAAAACCATCTCTGGCCATGTTCCTAAAGTATGCTGGAATCATTAATTTTCTAATTCTACAGAATGTCATAGTATCTGTCCCAGACACACTTAAATATGTAATGGAAGGCAAATTGTGTACACATAATAACATTCAATAAGTAAAAAATAAACATAATTTGGGCTTATACTGGTAGATTATCATATATATTACATAACCGTGTCCGAGAAGTACTTAGAAAAAAATGTCTGTTTTGCATAAATTCTTAGGTTAAAAAACTGTTTGACCATACTGTACTGGATTTCGGCGTACAGCCTTACGTCACATTTAGAGCGGTGCTCCACCTTAAACTTCCCCCTGGCAGCTACCAAGCCAGACGGAGCAGGTCTTGGGTGCGGGTCAGGGGGTCCCACAGAAGGGTTGGGGGGTACAACTGGAGGACCAGGGGGTCCAACAGAAGGACCGGGGGGCACAACAGCCGAGGCAGGGTGCTTTTCAGGTGAGCCGGGGTGCTTGGCGGCTGGGCTAGGATGCCTCTTAATGTGAGTGGTGTAGTCACACCTTCTAACAATGAATTTGTGGCAACTGTGACAGTGATAATGGGGTTTGTCATGGCAGCTAAGGTGACATTTATACACTTTGAAACCTGAAAAGAGTAGAGGAGGAATGTCACATACAACGTATTGGTTTCCACAACTACCCAAATAACAATATCGGAGCTACTTTTAACATATTTTGCACAGTTTTAATTTTCATAAGTAGTTTTTCATAAATCAACAAGAAACAACATACACAAGCACATAACCAATTCTTAGGCTACACCTTTCAGCAGATTTGCAGGGCTTTTAAATCAACCAACATTTTAAACAGCAGAGAGGTACTAATGAACGAGAGTTACAAGATACCTAAAAACAAAAACATCTCGACACATGACAATAATTACTTACACCCATGAACAACTGTCCATGTTAAATGATTCTGGAGGTGTCCCACTGCCTCGTGCACAGCTTTGAATTGTACTCTTTCAGTTGGGCAAAGAGGGCAATGATAATTAGGGCACTTCTTACAGAGGTACACCTCAAGTGCATTGTCCAAATGCCTCACAGAGTCATGAACCTACAGAAATAGCAGAAATGGAATGATCTTTATGCAGCACAACTTGTGGCAACATGTGAACATTTAATAACCTACATGTATGTGCAAAACTTCTGAGTCCACTACCAATAACTGTTATAACTCAATAATTACTGAAAACCTACTAGACGTTTTCTTCAAATTGGATGTCTATCCCACCAGTTATGAGACCTTTTTGTTATGCATACGTTTGACAAAAAGTTTTGGGTTAAAACAGTTTTGGACCATACTGTATATTAGTCAAGAAAACCAACTGAACACCATTGGGACAACAGATAGTGACAACCGTGGAGTGGTTTGTCACAATGTGAACTTTTCATGAATTAAACTATACAGATACAGGGCATACTGACTTTAACCCAAACCTAAAGCTTTTAATAATGTCGAAATAACTTGTATCCACATAAAAGTAATCACAGCACTGTAACACTATATGACCAGTCTTGGGATTCCAAGAGAATGTACTTAGCTGAACTGTATTCCCGTCGCATGTTACATGCATTGTTTTCTGGAGCTCGCGATGGCTACTAACCTGCCGGCTCTCTGCCATGTTGGGCTCGAAGTGGCACGTAAATCTGCTAAGAGAAATTGCATCGTGTCAATTTTATTGTATTTGTTTGTCGATATTGCATCATCAGGTAACATATACTTTTCAAATCAACCGAACTAAGGTCAATTACCTTTGCTCGGTTCTTCCACGCCTCAGTTCTTGTCACGTTGTTTGGGTTTCTATTTAGAGGCAGCCGGTCAACCAATCAGATGTGGGAACGAACAAGCCCCTCCCACTTGCGGCTGTGTATCTATACACTTGCAAATATCCGCCCACTGACGGCTGGTTTCAGTGTCCAGAGTTCTGGTCTCACACATCAGACTTTAGATATTAATCTGAAGCATAGCTATTTGGCAACTGTCGATTATTGAAAGCTTTTCTTCGGTCGTTGTT
>OMKX01000425.1:0-14922 GCA_900302425.1 Brosme brosme
TCCGTTGATTGGTCGACAGAATCGTCACTTCCGGGCGACATTGCCCTGTTGTCGTGGATTTATTAAACATAATCCTTATGATTGATATGAAATTTGTTCATATCATCAGTAATCGAACAAAGACAATTGCATTCATCCTACTTTAGACCAAGAGATACCTCCCTCCCTCTCCAGTGGCAATGTAAATGCAAACTAATTGAATCACCATTAAATTAGTTTGCATTTACGTGGCAATGTAAATGCAAACTAATTGAATCACCATTGTTTTTATTGAGCAGGCTACACTGTGTTGCGCTGCTATGATGTCATGATGTTTACGTAGCTGCCGCGGCGATCGACATCCGGCCTACCAAAAGGGTACTGTCGGCGGTGGAAACACGAGCCGTAACTGAGCTGGGCTAAACCGCCCCCTTACTACCGGGCTGAGGCGCACCGAACCGAACCGTACCCTCCGGTGGAAAAGCGCCATTACAGTTCTGATCGTAACTGATATAGGACTTATTACAGAGATACATCTTCCAAATGCAATACACAGCTTGAGATTAAATGAATGTCTGTCAGTCTCACTTAGACAAGTATTCTCCAAAAAAAGAAAGAATAAAGAGGCAAAAAATTAAGAATAAAGAGCAAAAAAATGAGAAAATAAAAATAAAATAAATATTCAAGGACGTCATGCAAAAGAAATCTAAGAAATGCTTCAGCCTCGTAAAATTACTATTACCTCCGCCATGTCCTACAACAAGTTCAGTGATCGTGGTCACTATTGGTGACTACAAAGATACCTGACTGTGATTGTTTAAACTGATTTATTTGCAGGCTAGAGCCGTCCAAAATCGACCTTGGTGCGGTAAAAATTAGCTAAAAAAGATTTCTAAATATTTCATTGATGTGGGAAAAAAATCACAACGTACAATCGCTTTCAATGTAAAAGGACCTTTAAAAATAAAAATGATAAGCCATGTGTACATTTCCTGCCTCTCCGGCCAGAAAGATTGGTTCGTCATCATTTCTTTCGCCTCAACATGTTCCTCTTCACAGTCTCCATTGTTACATTAATAGTGGGTTTTTCTAAGAATTTCGTAAGGGACGTCTGTTTCGCCATTATTGTAAACTATTGCAACGAAGGGCAGGTGTGATTGTTGAGAGTTTGTCGCAGGAGGGTCAATGTATGCATAAAAAACGTAAAATATGATTTTAATTGTTATACATTTTCGTATTGCAATGTTGTGTTACTTTAATTTATAAATAAAATGAAGATTTACCAGCAGAGATGGCCGTCAAGTTTGATATTTACCGGCCAATTGTAATTCTATCCGGTAATTGCCGGCCTAAAGAAACCCTGATATGTACTGTAGTATTAGTACATGTCTGCTGGCAGAATTCTCACTTTTTAAGAGGTTATCGAAAGTGCAAGCTTTTTAAATGGTTGCACTGTTTGTTGGCATACCTGCAGCTGGGTTCAGCCAAGTGGCTCGAATAGGTTTCCATTGGAACGGTGTCCATGGAGAGGTCCGAAAGCAACAATGACTTCCTGTGCTTAAGGCTGCAGCGGCTTCGGACTTCCTCAGACACTGTCAGCAGTGCTATTTAAAAAAAAACACAAAGATGTGTTTGAAACTGCAGTTCATTTGAAATAGTCATTACATTATAGGTATTATCACATCGGTATGAATGGACAATAGTGTGTACATACCAGCCAAATAGGCAACACTTTGGGTGTTGACTTCAAACTTGTCACATTTCAAATGCTTGCTGATAAGCGCCAGAAGTGTGTGAAGTATGCGGACAGTTCTTGCAACTGTGGTGGGGGATGGATGCCTATAACCTAAAAGATAAAACATAAAATTGTTTTTTGTCATCATTCTTTGCAGCTCCTTCACCAGAGAGAATATGCTAGTATATTTATCAGCAGATAAATGGTATCTGTCAAAGAAAACTGAAAAACTGCAGTTACAGTTAAAGAATAGACTGTAGTGCTGGATGCAAGTGACCCAAGCACACATTGTCCCAATGTACACACCAATACACCATGCTTACTCTTTATAAACCTAAATAAATCGAAATACTTCTTACAAAATCTGGATAATAACAAATTAAAATTTACAATATGGTTTGGATAGTTTGTTTCTCCTCTGCGATTATCCATCAGGTGTAGAACGACAATGCAGGTGACAGAAATTGGATTTAAATAAATATTTCACTCAAAACACTTCCCCACACTAAAATACATGCAAATGTTAGGTCCCTTCTAGGGCTGGGTTGAAGAAAATCGATTTCCCGATGAATTGCCATTTTCAATTAACAATCTGATATCTATTCTTAAAATCAAAGATTAACCATTTTATCTATGCCTTCATAATTCGGCCAAGTTGATGTGTAAAAAGGTGTGTTTGTCGTTTGCCTTGTTATTAATGTTAAACATGAACCTTTTGAGTAATACACAGAACTAGAGGGTTCCCTGCAGAGTTCACAGCATTCGTACTCAGATAATCGGTTTCCTATCCAAGCAATTGGTATTGTTACTGAAATATCTTTAATCGAATCAATATCAATAGAGACCTTGTGAATGGAAATTTAATCGGGAAATCAGTGCCGAAACCCAGCCCCCGTCCGTTCGTGTAGATTGACCGCTGCCATTTGACCCTCCATACATCACTCTTCTAAATATCATGAGGGGGGACACAGGGGGCAGTGGTTAACTATATGTACTTACAAAATAAAATAAAAAGTATACTTGTTTAAAAAAAAAAAAGGAAAATTAAAAAAAATTAAGACATGCAGACTTCAATCTTTTTCATGTATTTGATTGTGGGGAAGTTGATTTTAAGCAAAATATTCAAACTGGGAGGAATATTAGGTAAATGACCGTCATCGTTGGAAGTGTAAGAGAATCCCACAATCAACTTACTTTGATGACCATAAGATAAACATGGTCATCAAATATTATAAATTAAATATTATAAGAGCCCACACACACAGACACTTTACCTTTGAGGAGATGGCCCACCAGTGCAAAATTGAAGTTGGAGCTAAATGTAAGCCCCACAAAGTGATCCATCTGCTTACAGTGCCACTCTAAAGGATGCCTAATTTCCATGAACACTTCCTCTGGACTCTGGTTAGTCAGAAAAAAAGGAAGAGGAAAAATCAAAATGCTTCCCAGCATTTATTTGTTACAAACACAGCTATGCAATTCACAAAAAGTTCTAGCATTACTTTAAACGGCCCGTTTGACCCCAATGTGACATTGCCTTTGATCAACCTACCAGCCTATTCAGTGGTCTGCACCAACTGGTAGGCTGATACCTCCGGGTGGACGCTCCAACATGCCATGTCACGATAGGGTCGATTTTGAAATGACTTGTAATGGCTAATTAAAATCACACCTGGTGGTATGTGTATTTCTGCTCGCTACCTTGTCATTGAAGACACGCAATGTGTCCAGGGTGTGAAGGTTCTGCTCAAGTAGTGCTGTTCCAGCAGAATAAAGATTGACTTCATCCAGCTGCAGCACAGCCACGGCTACCCAGAACAGAGCCTTGTGCATGGGCGACTCCTACTCTCAAAACAGAAACACAAAGAAAGACAA
Source organism: Brosme brosme (assembly GCA_900302425.1). Taxonomy (NCBI): domain Eukaryota; kingdom Metazoa; phylum Chordata; class Actinopteri; order Gadiformes; family Lotidae; genus Brosme; species Brosme brosme. Next base: position 3,590 of record OMKX01000425.1, read on the forward strand.
ACAATGAAAAAACATTAATCGTTACCCCCCACAATAATCAGCAATGTTTATCAGATGGATTTCATGTCTTCATAGAATTCTAAAGCCAACATATATTCATAATTACCAACCGCGTAGGCCTACATTTCCGACATGCAATTTAAATTGAAGGCTGTAGAGCGCCTTAGCGAGTATCACACGAATCGTGTGCTTTTCTGCTCCCATCATTGTTATAGGACAAAAAAAACAATTAAAGTGCCTGGGTGTTGAAAATGAATGTACTACTGAATTTTCTCTACCTCTAACCTAATTGTTACTTGGTATTAGCCAAAAGCACATCAAAATAGCATTTGAGATTGTTTTGAAGAATTGTAGACAAATTAGTTATTGAAGTTTTGCATGAAAGTCCTGACAGCAGGTCTGTGCATACTGTCATACTGTGGTGATCAAGGGCCCATTTTTGGGTGTCAATTATTGTACTCCGTCTTTGGTCTGCGCATCCAACAATTTCAAATGAATGCAAGGGTATACTGTATTGTTTTATTATTTTGTTTCGAGATAAGAAGCTAAAGCACCCCATGAGCACCCTGAACGTTGCAAACTACGGCAATAGAATTATAAAGTTCTGAGATGCCAGCAGCAAAATACCTGAGGCCACACATGGCTTTCACAGTCATAGGGTAATTGTTTCAAAGCTCACCATTTCTTAAGAGGGCTAAATTGTGGAGGCCAACGAATGGAAGAGGACATAGTATGCGGAGCTGGTGGATAAATGCAGCAAACTAGGAGGGCAGGTGGGATGTGATGCTGTTTAATTTGGGTGCAAAGTAATCCTTGGCCAGTTCATCTGTTGAGCCTATAACATGCTTGGAATCACAGGGACAAGCAGGCAAAGGCCAACAAGGTGGTAACTAAGGCAAGCTGAAATTGCTTCAAAATGGATGAATGAAATGGACGTGGATTAGAACAAATTTTACTCAAGGAAGTGTTACCTGTATACAAGCTAGTTGAGGATTGGCTAGGAAAGGGCGTCAGGTCCCAAAACAACCAATTACATGTAATTTACCTGTGTGTTCGCACAATGGATCTCCTTGTGCGAACACAAGGAGATCCATTGAAATTGCTGAAATTGCTTCAAAATGGATGAATGAAATGGACGTGGATTAGAACAAATTTTACTCAAGGAAGTGTTACCTGTATACAAGCTAGTTGAGGATTGGCTAGGAAAGGGCGTCAGGTCCCAAAACAACCAATTACATGTAATTTACCTGTGTGTTCGCACAATGGATCTCCTAGTATGTTTTTCTTAAAAAACAGTTGTAGTATAAAACAGGGGCATCTGACAACAGAGTATGAGCATGTACAATGTTGGTGTTCTATGACAAAATTAACACATTCGACAGGCTTTAATTGTAATGCTTTTGCCGTACCTTGCTGAGCAGTGGTTGTAGCTTTGTCAATGCGATGACTGTAGCTTCTATTAAAACTTGGCTGTTGTAATTATCTGGCCCCTTCAGACAGCTCTCCAGACCCTGGATAAACATTTTTTTAAAGAAATGAAGGACATCAAGCAAGTGTTATAGTTTCCGTATGAAGTCTGGTTGAAGGCAAGTTATTAACAGCAATTTACTTAACAATGTATTCTGTTCGGCACACGACAATGAAGGTAATGCGATAAGACTCACCCGGTCTATGCTAAGCAACGGGCTGGCCTTACTGAGGATGCGAATTATTTGTTTGATCTGACCATGGGTCACCGTTTTGCTGATGCAACCAAACACAACCAGAGCCCTTGGCTGGAGAGATGGATTGTATTGAAAGGCAAACCTGGCCAAAACACACAAATGTTATTCTCAGCTCTTGTAAACAAATTAAACAAATACAAAAAAGGATTGTAGCTGTCCGTACTTCTGTGCCAGCTCTGTCCACTGGTCAAGCCATTTGCAGCCTGGGATGTCCCTCATGCATGCCTGGTGAAGAGATCAAATAATGAATAATAAGAAAAGCAGCTTAAAGTACACTGACGTATTTATCATGACTGAGGAAATTGCATGGAGCTCCAAAGAGATGGAGAAAGACCGAACTTGTGTGATTTATGTACATGTAACACACACCTCCATTATTTCAAGCAGGGCCTCAGTGACCGTCTCGAGAGAAGACAAAGCAAATGTCTCCCTCTCATAAGAGCCTGGGGAAAAGGAGCGGTCGCGGTAACTGGAGCGAAACGCAATGACTGCAGCTGATTTCACCTTGCTGATGCCGAACAGCAGATAGAACTTAGGCAGAGAGAACTCAGTTAGACTGAGTCGCAGCACCTGCTTTGTCTCCTCTGAAAGGATAAGAGGGAAATTATCAGAAAATGGATAACAAACAGTACACATTTTAACCATAGTTTTTACAGAGCATTGATGTGATTTGATCGTCTTTGATTTGCTTTTCTCTCGGTTAAAACATTATAAAAATAACCAAACATGTCAGTTGTTTTCCCAATGTGGTTTGAGAGTTTATAAGTAACACATTAACTTATCAACTCTAAACTAACTAGACACACAAACAATTAACTGCTACACACTAGATTTACACTTTTACGCATGGGAATGGTACTTAATAAAATGATATATTAAAAGGAAAACAATATATTTATCATTACAGAATATGGGTGTGATTGTACATGGAGTACAATTAAGAAATTAGTCTTTTAATCACGGAATTAAGCTCAGGGAAAAGTAAGAAGGTGTAGCCTCACCACTGAAGTTCAGCTGGGAACATGTACAGAGCGAGTGAATGATGTTGATGACCAGACCATGAGTGGAGGCCCGAAGGGAGAGTGGGCCAGTAGCCACCAGCAGCGTCACTACATGAAAGAGGTAAGGCAGATGGGCTGCCACGTCCAGAGAGTTGTTGAAAGACAGCATTAACATGTAACGTGCCAAGATGGCGATGTCATCCCACATGAGGTGCTGCTCAAGTGTAGGTGTGGGAGACAGGCAGGTCTTGTCAATGATCTTGCACATTCGACTGATGACCTAGAGAAATAGGGAGTAGCCAATAAATGTTCTTAATAAATTGATGATCAAAGCTTTAGGACAACTTTCCAACAAGTTAATGATAAAGGTAGCAAACATCCCGCAATTTTAGAAATTATATTTTCGACAACCTCACTGCAACAAGTGAAAGCCTTACTCCTACTTACAAGTTATTTATCTTACACAAAAATACATTAAACAAGTCAGAGAAGCATCTTTTGAAAGCCCTTCAAACATAATTGGATGTTGACAAAGAGAAAACAATGACATGTTCAGAGTCACAAATGATCGGATTACTTTTCCATAGTCATGATTAGAAATATCTTGGGATATTTGCACTAACAGTTTTTTTCAAGGGATTTTTTTCAATACCTAACAAACATATAGGGATTGTGTGGATTCAATTGCATATAGGTGTTCTCCTCATGCTGTAATTAGCAATAATTACACCAGCCATTAAAGTGTGTGTAAAGAGCAAGGCCATTACAAATTGTTTTAATAATAAAAAAATCAATATTAAATATTGAATTACTATTTATTACTCCATTTATAACTAAGTATACATATACAACAAAATATTCTAAACAATAATCAAATACAATTGAATTATTATTTATTGTAGTAGAAGTACAAAATATTTTATTTTGGATGGTATGATACTTCACATGGAATTTCAAGGGAATATAGCAATTCTATGACAATCAATTCTAGGTTAGGGTGACATAAGGACAAGAAGAAACAAGGACCCATTGTGTTGTCTCCGTTTGTCTGCCATTACATCAGTTGTGGCTGGTACATTTGATCAAAACAGACTACAAAGTAAGGACCAATGCATCTTGTAAAATACCTTCAGCATGTCATCAGTTAATGTAAAATCAAAAATCAATAACTCAAGTAAATTCAACAACTTAAATAACACTTCAGCTACATGTGTTATTTAGCAAACTATGTTCACAATGCCTCCCATTCACCAACATTGCTATAGTGTGTGCCATAACAGAGGCAAGGGCCAGGCTTTTGTGTTGTATGTTTGTTCCATTGTGGAGATTTAGCTCAGTTGGAGGGTGAATTGGTCTGATGAGCACACTAAATAAATAACGGACCATTACTTTGCTACTTTGGATATGTTAAGTCAAAAACTGACATTTCAAATGTAATATTCTGGCAATATTTCCTTGAAGGGTAAGTGTATTATTCAATTGTTTTTGTATACATGTATTTTGTATTGCCAACGTGTAGTTGCCAATGTGTAGTTGATAATGTGATTAATGTAATGTGTTATTCCTTGTGCCTTATGCTGCATTTATTCTGGATTCTATTGATGTATGATTCTATTTTATAAACGGCCGTTTTTTAGAAAATAAGAATTAAATAAGCACAATTCTCAGTAGACAAAAAATGATAGCCCCTTTTCTCACCTTGCTTGAGACCAGTTTAACATTCCCTGAAGCAAGGGCCACTGCAGTATCAGCCATGACTTCAGCCTTGATAGAGCCAAGGCCCCCTGTAGCACTGGTCTTAATAAAGCTGTCCAAGACCACATCGAGCAGGTCAGTTATCTAAGAGCAAATAAATGGTCAATGAGTATATACACATACTACAATTTAGAACAAACACACAAATCACATTCATTAATATTCTGGCTTTTCCAACAAAAGCTAAGGTTGACTAATACAGCGAACATAACTTTGTATTGTGTTTGAGATTTATTTGATTTTTTAAATCCTAATAATGATCTTCTGTTAAACAATCCCACTCTCATAAGACCTGCCAATTGCTATCTTCTGTTTAGTGCTACAGTGTACTTAACTTTTAAATAAAGAGGCACATTTAAAAGGCATTTTTAAACATGTATTTCAAAAGATTTCTGCGTGGAAAGTTTTAAAATCATACCTGTCCCAAACTTCCCCAAATCTTTGCCTGAATGGATGGGTACATCTGCTTCTCGTTAATGGTCATGGTGATGAGCTTGTCCAAAATGGCTGTAACTCGCTGCCGCTTGGCATCATCTGTGTGCTTACAGAAGCGAACCAAGTTGAGAAGCCATGGTGTCATGTACTCGAGACACAGGTGCTTCAACTCTATACCTGAGAAGCAAATGATAAGAACAAATTGTTCATAAATACGTTATAATACTTAATAAAAAAAACTACTTGTGATACAATATTAACAGCCACCTCTGAGAAGGGTCAAATACAAGAAAAAACTAAATCCATGGGTTTAGAAACAAAGTATGTAGATGCTTTAATGATACAATAACATCCCATCATGCTGTGGCTTGAGAGCAACCCTTATCCGGTGAATGTAAAGAATGTCAGAAAATAAAGTATGTTGAAAGATAGAAACAGAGGGATAATAACCCTAACCCTATTAGGTTATTAGGTTAGGTTGCCGAAGGTCCTTCCTTCCTGCTGCAGTCAGATTATATAATCAGCACTGCACCCAGTAACCGCATACACTGTGCAATATCATACATATAACATATAACCTGCAATAGTTCCACTTGTTCAATATTGTACATAACCTGCAATATTTCCACTTGTGCAATTTTTTTTAATAATATTTTTGAAAAAAAAAAAATATATATATACTTTAATTATTTTATTTTATTGTTGTAATAACTGTAACTTTGCTGCTGTGACATGTAAATTTCCCCGTTTGCGGGACAAATAAAGGGATTTCTATTCTATTCTTATAGTGCATAAACCCCTCAAAACAAAGCCAAATGCGAGATGTATGAAAAAGTAATATGGTCAGATGCATCACGCTTTACCATGTTCTCGATAAGTGGACTGAGTGCATGTTGGGTGCACACCAGGAGAATGGTAAAAGGCCTAAAAGCTTGAGACCTACAGTGAGTCTGGTGCTGGTGTTGGTGCTGTTGGGGGCATTTTACTGACATGATTTGGGTCCACTTATGGCATTGGAACCTGTGCTCACATTTTGGGAAGCTTTTCAACCATCACATAAAGTGTGATGTGCAGTAGTACCCGTGAGTGATGCGCAGGCTGATCCTAATTGTGCAGTCGCAAGTCAAACAAAATATTTCTAAGGGTTTGCGGGCAACATGCAGACCAGTCAGTTAAAATAGGCTTAATAAAACGTTATTTGCCTATTATTGCCGGTAACGGCTACAATTAAAATTAGGTTAAACATTTTAAATAAACGTAATTGTTCCAATCGTCACATAGACCTAGACGATGCAAAAACGCAAGTGCAATGAAAGCGAAAAGGCAGAGTTGAAAAACAAGATTTAAAAAAGAAAAAGGCATCCACAGAAGAAAGGGAGTTTCAGAAACATTTGGAAAGAGTGGAGCGATAGTGAAAGAAGATTTTAGATGTGTTCTGTGAAGGCTGTGAATCAATTTACAAATATGACAGCGACAACACAGCCAAAAAAAGGCTAAATTAATCTGTGTGATACACAGAATGGGCAATGGGGAGAAATTTTGGTGGGAAGATTATGTCTGGATGCTAACCGACCGGGTAGCGTCCAGGCATCATCTTCCCACCAAAAATTAGCAGTGCAGTTCTGTGGGCAAGTTGACTAAAAGCAAGGTCAGGTTTGGGACGCCCACAAGACCATATCACTAGTACCCATGCTTGTTTTTAGCTAGGGGGATTGACTAGCCACAAGAGTACCAACCATGCTGTATTGATGGAGCTAGTAATATGAATCACAATAGTAACAAATCTATCCATCAATCACAACCTTAATTTCCCCAGATGTTCTGTTTTCAATGGCAAACAAAGCCCACTCTGTTGTTGGTCGTTTGTGTGGTTAGGAGTACATCAACATTATTATTTTGTTTTTTATTTTGACGTTATCTTAATGTTTCCGATAATGTTAATGTTTTCCCTGCCTACAATTTGCCGTGCAAACGGTAACCAGCTGCTTCGATTACTGTCTATTCGAAGTGTCAATTATGTCTATTTTGTTACATTTAGAAAATGATAATATACTCAAATCAAACATGATCCTCTTTTACTTACTGGACTTGCTGAAGCCCGATATACACTCCTCAAGGAATTCCAATGTCAGATGAGGCTCATTGGCTGCCAGGGTTTTACTAATGGACACGATGAAAAGGGTATTATTGGCTGGAATACACAGGCCTGATGTCTCCAGCAGCTGGCCTTCAATCTTCAAGTTGAAGGTGCAGGTCAAAGCGCACAGCAAATTGTAGGCAGCAGATCTGTTTGACAATGAGAAATACAAAAACATTTTTTTAACGAATTTAACGACAGCAAATGACACTTGAAAGGAATCACCCCAACATCATTATCATGCCATGCTTTCATAAAAAAATTAGTTATTTATATCTATTTAATTAAGAAATTAAGTGCATATACATGCACGCATATATGCATAGACGCAAATATACATAGACGTAAATATACATACACACATTGTTATTAACATTTTTAATTGTGTACACAAAATTTTATCTTGAAGTCTACATATCTAAAGCGTAAGAACCCCCTGTTTCAGCTCAAATTCGAACGCTATGAGATTAAAAAAAATGCGGTTTGATCTGAGAGTTCTAGGCTGGAGTGGTACACTATACGTGTCCAAGAAGCATAACGCTCTCTCGAATGCCATCATCATAATCAACTGCTGCTCAGACGGATCTTCACACACCATGGTGGTATACTATAAGTGTCCGAGAAGCACAAGCCTCTCTTGGACTGGGCAATCAACATCAACCGCTGCCCATACAGAGCTCCCCACATCCAAACACACCTCATCGCCGGTGTCCCTTCGTCGTGATGTCAAAGATTATACTAAAACGCACATTACGAAAATAACGCTACCTGCTTTTGGAGCAGAGTAGAACGTTTAAAAAACTGGTTGGTGGAGACAGGCAAAAACAAAGGATTTTACTCCTGTTTTCTCTAAATGATTTCAGTAACAGTGATAAAATGGCATAGTTTACAATGTTAAAGATCATATAAGACATTCTACATTAAAAAAAAATATTGGGTTCACAGCCCCTTTAAGTATACCAACATCATCTTTATCTGACTGACCTGAGGCTGGGGTCAGAACTGCCTAGATTTAGGAGTGCAATGTTGAGCAGAGTGCCTGGAACGTCTTTGGGTCTAATCTTTGTGTGCTGGGGGATGGAATCAGGTTGCGACAGCTCCCATCGTGTGCGTATGTGGATAATGGACTGCACAATGGCATCACACTCCTGGTGCATGAAGGTCAGCGGTGTGCCCTGATTGGCCATGGTAAGAGTGAACTGACTCTCATCCACCAGGCATATTTCCTCAATTTCTGAGGCATAGTAGACATCATTGAGGAAAACCGGTTGGCCGAGGACACGAGTTCTCTCTGCTGAAGTAACCTGCACAGCTGTGGAGCCCACCTGACAATGGACAAAATTTATTATTTTTATGTTAATTTTTGTATAGGGCTGGCCTCAAATATTTCAATAACCTAATGATCCTTTGTAAGTTTGTTTTTGGACATTATGTTGACACCTCCCGTTAAGTGTGAGAATCGCCAAGACTGACAAAGCAGTTTTTAAGATGAAGAAATCGGCAGTGTGGGAGCTAAGTGGATGGTGTTAAGTACGTAAAGTGCCAAATTTGTCAGCAGAAACTTGCATACCATGGGGGCACATCGTTTTCACTTAAGATTTTTAGAAAAGTTTTAGGAAACGTGAATAGTCTTATTACCTAGCATACGGAACAGGTGGTTAGCCTGTGTTCCTGATCATGCTAGGTTCTTTCATAATTGATATCATTAGTTGTTTCACTCAGCAATCAAACTTTCTAGGCCTATAGTATATACAATGTATTATTATTTGACTTCAACCCATTATTAAGAGGTGTAGGTGTCGTTTCAAAACTGATAATTTATCCATCCATAAATGTGACCATTTTTTCATTCGATTTTAAAATGTAAAAATCGAATACACCTATCTGAATAATAAGGATTATCTGAAGCTTGAAATTATGTATTGGGGCCAGCCCTAGTTTTGTTTCACAATGCATAGCAGAAGCTACAGTACACGCATGTAAATATAGTAATGTGATGTACATTTTCAAGCACTAAGTAGTTTCAATATAATTTAAAATTTAAGTTACAAGTATTAAAAAAATATATATATATATACTAAACTAATTACACATGTAACGTGAAATAAATATTAAATGTAAACCAATAAATCGTATTATATATATAACTGCGGTATGTACTGCGATACAACTTTGATAATTTCAGGATTTACATGGCAAACAATTCATTATTGTTTGCCATGGCAATGAATGGATAGTAAATATTAAAAACAATGAAAGCTCCTTTATTACCTTGATTGAGACTTTGGTGTCTTTGTGGGCCAGCTTCAGTGCATTATGGAACACTTTGAGATCTTCCTCAAGTGCCAGTGTGGCTGCTGGTAGTTTCTGCTGGTCAGGCTCAATGTGCTCAGCCAGCCTGGCTGGAGAGTCGATAAACTGTAGTCGCTTGCTGCCTTTAAGACCAGTCAGAAGACGCTCATGGTACTTGGTGTACTCCCTTACCCAGGTATTACAGTTGTAGACAAAGACAGCTGCAACATTCTCGTAGGCAAAGCCTGGAAACACCACAAACCACTTGGAGAGGAAGTCTGTCTTGAAGCGATTGCTGGGCCCAACATGCGTCAGATCCACCACAATCTCATAAGGCTTAGCATAGTATGGTTTGAGGGTGAGTAGGACATGGTATATGAGTAGGTCTCCATTGATCTGTCCGGTCTTGAACCTAAAGGGCAAAGAAGGGGAGACAAAATCATGGGTCAGTTAAATTAAACAAAAGCGGAATGTCCTTTGAACAAAAGAAAATGCAACAGAACAACTAAATTATAACTGAAAGAACAAACTCTAACATGTGCATACTTCTTTTTATGTCCCCTAATTTTTTAGATTTTCTTATTTCGTCTCAAAACACTGGCCTAAAAAACATTGAATCAGAGCCTGAGAGAGTGCACATGAAGCGTGTTCACAGCATCTTATGCACTTTGGACTCCCACAATCGATTTTGATCTGCCAGGAGCCCACAGAATTGAGGAAGGTTCTGCTGCTGAATAAGGTATTTATATTACATTTTATTAAAATGATGGGACTTGCAATGCATTTGGCTGTAAATAATAATACACATATTCCTTTCTTTATGCCAGAACACAATGGAGAGTTCTACAACCTTGATCTACCCATTTCTACTGCTGAACCACCTGCCATTGTTTTTAACCACTACAGTTCATGTTCCTTTAACAGGCTTTTCATCCACTATTGATAAGCAAGATCCAATGGCTACCTTATATCCTTCCTTAGACTCTAATTTTACTTCCAATGGCGTTGCTAATGGCACTGGTGCAGATTGTCTAATTGACAACAAGATGGCAATGGTAGCTTTTGCCTCAGCTGGGGGGGTCATCATTTGTCTGCTAGTCTCTACCCTGGTATTGGCATTTCAAGTACGCTACCTACATAATCGGATGGGCGCTGTTCGGCCTTCACACAGCAATATGGACTTGGTGAGCAGTTCAGCCTACTGGGGTTCCAACCCACCTGAGGCAGGAGGGCTGGAGGGGCCATGTGATGCTAGCATAGTGCTTGAAGAGATGAGGCCATTCATTGAGATTGATGCCACAAAGGACAAGGTGAACACAGAAAGGGAAAAAGAGCTTGAGCAAGGTGGAAAAAAGGCAGCATGTGACCCTGAAGAAATGGCTGTGCAAATGCAGCTTTCCAGCATGAGTGATACACGTCGGGATTCCAAGGATCTAGAGAACACTCCCTTGGTAGTTTAAATGGGTTATGTAGACCTACAATACTAAAGGCCGATTTATACTACTCCGTATCCGTAATCCGTATCCGGTCTCCGTAACTACGGAGACCCCTCGAGCATTCGAAGCTCTCCGTCGGGATGTCGGATACGCAATGCAATTCGCCGCGCGATCAGTAGGGATCACTACGCAAGACTGGCCTAATCCCATGACGCCCATGGTCGGTATAAGGTCGTTGATTGTTGTGGTTCAACAACAACACTACCCGTGGTAGTGTTGTAGTGTTGGTTTGCATTTATCTTTTCTGACACTTACAGTGACAGCACATTAACTCCGTAATCCTCCCACAAATTACTTCTTAATATATCAATAGATAGACCTTAGTAAATCCATTGAGACAGGCCAGTCATGTCTAGAGGAGACTTGAGTCTTGTCTGATGTACTGTATACGTGTGGTTCATAATTTCGGACTTCTTCCGCGATGCGTTCTTCAATTTGATTCATTTTCAAAATACAACCGGTCACAGAGCCAACTCTTTTGAAAATGGCGGTG
>OMKX01000426.1:0-12296 GCA_900302425.1 Brosme brosme
TTTCTCTTGAATTACCAAGACTACGGCTCTAATGAATCCAAAACTAGGACCACCCACTCTCCCTCGCATGCTGTAGCTCCAAGGCAATTAAGAGCCTCAATCTAAGCCCACGGGACAACGTTTATCAGCAGGGGTCATATATATTTCAGTCCACTGAAACCCTCTCCCGGTTCAAGCAGTTTCAAACTTTACCGACGTATCCCCTCGTCTTCCGATTGCAACTCAGCATGGCGAATGCTTGCAATCTAAGCCTGTTGTGTAAACTTTTAGTACTATGGCGACAGCAGTGTGGTGAGAATATAGTCTTTTAATGTGAATCCCTTTGTCAAGGAGATTATGATGGTGTACAAACCTTGAGAATATCTCCGAGGATGAACACCTTGCAGTGTATAGTCACACATGCTGTTCTTTTTTCTGAACTATTCTTGGTGTATTGTCTGCACATTGCTCACTATGGCAATGGTATTTAGGGTACAAAGGAAGTGTGTGAGAAAGTTTTGCTGCGTCTGTGTTCAACTTCTGTATCTCTGTGTTGTGTTGGAGCACGACAGAACAGCGAGCTCTATGCTAAGATGTATGGCTTATGCAAGTAACCCGGGGTTCATCCATGGCTCAGCAGAACCCAGATGTCTTTAAAATATGTCTAGCGTTATGAAGAGTGTCAACTTCTACAAAGAATTGGGTGTATTAAAACTGAAATCGGATGACACAGCTCATGACTAAGATAGGAGAGTGAGGATTTAATATGCTACAAATATTACTCACAATGATGTGATAGTTGTAAATAATAACAATTATTATAATTATTGTAGGATAACTGGAATAACATAACATCATGACGATGACGAGGATGATCATGAAGTCCATTGACAAGACACCAACTGGACATCAATGGGAAACTATTCAAATAGAAGAGAGGATTGCTAGGGCACTGGCATGGACCAACAAACAGGTTTTCACAGTATATTTTCTCTGTTATGTAAACCAATAAATGAAATAACTGTGCTTTCTATTTCTAACAGGTCAACAGGGTTTTTAGCTCACTTAACTTATGGGACATTTCAAATTCACAGATTTACCTTCATGAATCATGAATATCAATACACTAAATAATATTTTTCTGGACGGATACTAAAACAGGTTCCTCTTTACTTAAACCCCCCCCTAAAGGAACAAGGGTCTCTTATAAATAAATGAAGGAGGCAAAACAACTGCAGGCCAAATTTTTCTGGGCTTTTTGACAAAAAAGATTTTAAACTAAAAACTTAAATAACCCAGTCAAAAGAGAGGGCAGAAAGTTTACGGTGGATAAAAAGAAGGAGGGATAGCTTTCTTAAGTGAGCCGTGTAGCGCTCTTTCTTCCTGGAAGTTAACAGACTTGGCCATCGTCCTATTTCTCACAAATCAACACTTTATTGTGGTTAAATCCACTTCATCGTGGTTAAATAAAGTCATTCTCTTTACTTGCACTAAACATCCCGAGACTCTCACTTCACCTAATTAAATGTCCCTGGATTATAATAAAAACAGGTAATAGAAAATAAACAATAATCAAAAACAAAGGGGCAATACAGGACTCTACCCAGGGCCCAGCAGTGATCAAATAGAAGTAATAGTTGTTTTTGTAACTCTCATTGGAGCTTCTTGATGCTAACCCATTAACTTAACAGGCAGGGGAGTGTTAGCTTTGTGAGATCATTGTTTACCATTACTTCTACTATTTACTATTAGGAGCCCTTGGGAACGAGTCGCAGGAGGGCTGGAAGGACCACATTCACTCTAGGAAAGCCTCCTAATGCGTTGTGATCTCAGCAGTGTTGATACCCAATTCTTCTCGTTGGGCGCTAAATAATCACTCTGCTGAACACTTCCACTGTGAGTAATCACTTTGTTAGTCATGCTCCCTTAATAACTGTAATCTCAGCTTTGTAAACTGTGAGACAACATTACGAAAGAATGAAACTAACTAATACAGTCTTTGGAAATGATTGATTGCACATGGCAGTGGTCTGAAGCAATGAGAACCTGCCTTTATGATTGACATTACGGGCCTCCAGATAGCCCTCATAAGTTACTAATAACTTATGAATTTACACAATTAAAGCATTTCATACATCTGTGATCATATTATGTATTTCTACTAATACTACTACTAAGGCCAATCCCATGTTAGCCTGCATTTTTTTAATCTAAACTGTGGCACTGTCTGTTTCCAAAGGCAATGCATGTGTAATGGGCGACACTAAATGTAGAAAAAGCTTTCTCTGGTCTGATTTGTTAATAAACTGTTTAGTAAATAATTGAGCAATGCATATGGTAATTATAATGTCATTATTTTAAACGCAAAAGCACACAGAGTGCAAATTCTGCTCCATATTTGTAACGCAACCCAACAAACCCAAACAATAAAAAGGTTCAAAATGGTTGAAAGGAGCAAAGCGCACAACGAATGTAGCGGCGCTGTATATTTAACTTGCTTCGAATAGGACCCACGTCTATTTTGTCAGGGAAAATTCAGCCCGTCCTGACATGGCTGTGTGCTTTGGGCTGTATGGGGAAATATGTACAAAGGTTGAGAGAATGTATTTTGATTTTTTTGGGAGAGTTTGGATCCCCAATTATAATAGGGGGCCCAAACATCCCACAAATCATCCCTGGTGAATTTTGGGCTGACTATTTTGGAGGCATGTCCCTGAATCAGTTTGATACAACTGGGAACACTGTTCATTATGAATTTTATGAATTATGTATTTTACATGTTGTACCTCTCCTTGTGCTGTTGGAATTGAAGGTCAGTGACAGCCTGCAGTGTTTCACTGTTTAACTGTGAACCACTGAGGGGTAATATTAGGAAGAAAGGGAAAAACACACATATAGCAATCACCATTATTGTCTCTCAAACTGCCCAGCAAATCCTAAACCAATCTCTTGCGGGGGAGGAAGTCATTTCAGAGTTTCAGTCCAAATCCATCCTGTTCCGGGAATGCAATCAAACAGAATACCCTTTTACGGAGGAAGAGAACCCAACAACAAACAAACCAAGGGGATGGAAAGCAGGGGAGAGATATCAGAAGGAGATGTTACCTTCTGGTCGTGGCTGTAGGCTAGGGCCCAGTCCTCCTGGGTGGGGTGGAAGAGGAGGCTGAGGATGTAGAAGCTGAGGCGGTACTTCTGGAAACTGGCCCCCTCATCAGAGCTGACCAGGACGCTGCTCTCAAACTCTGGGTCGGTCAGTACCATGATCTGAGCGAGGGCGAGAGCGAGAGAGAGAGATCTGAATATATTGCAACCTGCATGCGACACACAAACAAAAGGTAAAAGGTAAATAATGTTGATTTTGTATTTTTTCCAATTGAATGCCAATGAAGTGCTATTCAATTTTGAGAAAGAGTATATGAAACAAAAGAGCGAGAGCAAACAATATGAGCATCATATTGTGTCCGTGCATGTAAATACACTGACTATGTGTGCGTGTATGTGTGTGTTTCTGTGCACGTGCTTGTGTGCGTATACGGGCATATAAAGGTAGGACGAATGTACGATAAGCATTATTTATACGAGTCAGAGAGAGAAGAGGAATAAAGAAGTTAAAGGGATAAAGAAGTACAAGCAGAGAGTGTGAACCAAGCGGCGCGAGATGAGAGCCGAGACAAGAGAGCCGTTAGCGGGACCGGGCCGCGGTGTCAGCAGAATAGACGGGCTCCTGGCACGCGTGGAGCTCGCCGTCTTGCCAAGATCCTTCCTCCCCACGTTGCCCACTTCACTCAGTCTGCCTCTTGCTTCTGTTGCCATGTAGCATTTAGGATTTTGGTTGTTTCCCTGTGTGCGCTCCCAAGTACGAGCACTTGGGAGACTTCATCAAGCCTCTCCAAAAAGGCGCTCCTGATAATAGGGTCGTTTGTGGTTTCTGTCTATTTATAGTAATGGCCGTCCTGATGAAGTGCGGTGCCAAGACGTCAGATCAAATCTAAATGCGTGCAATTGACCGATGTGGGTGTTTAGGCTTTTATTTCTCTATACGAAAGACCTGTGCACACTGAAAGACACTGTGATTCGATACGATTAAACAGCTTTAAAAGGTTTAACCAATTTATATTTATTCCCATAGCAACTCCCACTATTGTGTACCATTATAGCAAGCGGCGGAGATGGAGAAGTTCTCGGAAAATGTAATCAGTGTGGAAATTGCATCGTCTCTTTCTGAAATCACTTAACATGGAGCGTGGCTACGCTGTCACTTTACTGTCACCATTCTAAACCAGCATAAGAACGAGGACACATCACAAAGATGTACAGCTTACACGACAGTGTTTGCGGAAAAAAAACGGCGCTTAAACTACGCGAGCTTTTTTACGATGTTGAGGTTTGTTCGGCGTAAATGACTCAATTAGATAAGCGCTCCTTCAACACGGATCGCTACGAGGCGAGCGTCTGCTGATGTACTGCCACCAGGTGCATCATGTTCATAAGCTTGTTTACCCTAAAGGGTTATGGGTAAGGTTATGGAGCTCGTTCATCTCAGTGGATTTTTTGGCACAAATGACCTACTTCAGAAGATGATCCTGATCCAATGGAAAACCTTGAGGAAAAGAATCAAGGGAGCGGAATTTTAAGGGATTTTGATCACGTGGGAGAACTAACGTTTTTAAAAAACGATTGTGTGTGGGTGTACGTGTTATCACTATGCCCACACAGCTCCCAAATAGCTGTTTTCTCTTTTCAGCCTTGAATTGAGAAAACAGGGGCACATTTGTCACTGACAGAAATACCTCCCCTCTTTCTACAATTTTCCCTTCACCTCCCAAGCCGTGATTTAGATGAATTGTTTTCCATTAGGGGCCACTAAACAGGCAAACAGGATTTCTTACACTTTCCAATTCCTGCCATTCATTACATAGCACCACACTGGAGTGCTATTAAAGCATAGACTGCATTTATAAGGACTTGTCAAGTGATTAATTTCTATTTTTTTATATTGCCTTAACATATTCCAACTAAACATAAAAACTAGCTCCAAGTGTCTTTTAAAAGATCCAAGGTACATTACAGGTGAATTCATAACAATGAATGTCGGTCCATTATTGGCTTTGGCGGTCTATAGGTATTCATTAATTATGGCATAAAGGCAGACAATTCATGTAAGACCTTGAATGCTATATATATTCATGACATTTATTATATTATAAGTGTTTTGATTTCTCTATAGGCAGCACTGAACAAAGAATATTTATTAGCAATAAGAACAATTTCACATGATATTTATAGTAATAGCTATTGCACAATAGTGATCTACACTTCCCATAAACATTCATCTTAAGTGTAAAGGAATAAGATGTGGCACACAGGATATAACCCAGTTAAACCCCCCAGTCCCTTGGAGAACACTGATAATAATATTCTTCTCTCTGTTGACTCTAGGTGTTTAATTCATTTTTTTTCTGTCCTCAGCCAATGGTGAGCCAGCAGTGGGGGAGACAAGAGAAGAGGTGACAAATAAATGCATAAACAATGCATCCAATAAAGTTATTTTTCTGCTCTTTCTCATCAGTGGGATATTGAGCTCCCACCCAACCCAACAGACCACATATCATGTGGCTCGGTGAAGCTGTGAATCTGTGAACCCTATCCGAGGCACTTGGAGGGCAACAAGACCACAGCAAATAAATCACATCAAACCAAATCAATCTAGCTGGCTTCTTTGACTCAAGGTTTACCACGGCAGCGCTGCATTCCCGCAGTGCAACCGTCCTGCTGTGCTAGATGTAGCAACCCCACAATGTATTTAATATTTATTCTTCTCAATGGCATTTTTTACATTGTTGCTCTCACACAGCCACCAATAAATCAGGGAAGTAGAATAGCTTGCAAAAAGATGTATAAATAATATTTATGGATGTGATTTATGGGCACATCCATAAATACGTTTATTTAATTATATTTAATCATTCATGTGTGCTGCACACTGTTTATTATTTAGCATTATTGCGAGTAAACTCTGTTGTGGGCAAGCATGTCTGATTTAAATGTGTGAATGAAGATACAACACACTGTCCTTTCAACAAACACATCCATCCATCCATCCATCCATCCATCCATAAGATGCTTGAAATATAAAGAGATGAGAGGAGAAACAAGAAAAATGTGTTTCTCTCAATTAAGCTGTTTCTGCAATCGACACTGCCATTTCTCAATTCTTTATCGAAAATTGATTAAGTATGGCAACATGATATTTATGAATGACCTATTCTGGGGAAACAACATATTTCTCGATATTTCTATCACATTTAAATATGTCAAATACTAAAACAATACATTTAAAGATAATAAAAGGGCTAGGTTCTCATTCCCCACTCGATAAGGATGGCTATTTATTGTATTTTTTTAATCAAACTGTGGAAGATATCGGTAGCAATACTATTCCGACAACGGCATGAGGAATTGCCTTTCCCGAACCTGCAGTAGCTCAGCCATGACGTATTAATTTGACCTGTTCTGCAGAGCAGGGTATTTAGGGTCAGCCCCAGTGATATTGGGACTGATGTGTCCCCCGCCTCCAGATGAGATGCTGAGAGGCCACCTGGGAACCTGAGCCTAGTCTGGAGAGGTGTTTATATGGATTGGTGTGAGGACCTCACTGAAGCAGGTCTGATCACAGTAAGGGGCCTGCGATCCCCGCCACTACGACCATATTTACCCAAATCACGTTACAAAATGTCTAACTCATCAACGTTATGAGTCCTATGTATGTATGTTGGTAATAATAGTTCTGACCATGAAATGGAACAAATCTGTTGTTATTTGCTAAACGTGAACGTATTGGTCCTTCTAACAAAATTAGAAGACAATTACAAAAATATGAAATGAAGATACATTTAACAGGTGAAAAAAAAATGCAATGTAGATAAAATTACAAGGATACACTTTGTAGAGCTGTACTGTTGTTGTGGAATTAAGGAAAGAAAGCACTTTGAAATGTGATCTTGACTATAAATGTCTTATAGTCGAGATCACAATTTATAATATTTAACTATTTCACCGAGTAAAAAACTACTACTCTGCACTGTCCGGTTCTTATATGAAACTAGGTCACACAGCACTTTTTTGTAGCGGCTCCAATTTTAATTGCATGCTTTGATTGTCCTGAGCCTAACTTGCAAGTCCCTTTGGATAAAAGTGTCTCTTTTAAGTTTTTCAGCCTTTCTGTCTTACACAGCTACATACATTTACAATATGAATTTTATATTGAATGCATTTCGGTTTGAAAAGAGCCAAACACAAAAAATTAGCCTCTCTGTCGCTGAGCAAGAAACATACAACACGCAGCGAACACAACAACAGAAAAACTACGTGGGCTGTCTGCCCACATTTTAATTTGTTTGCCACAACATATTCTACCCTCTTAATAGGAAATTGGTTTCATTTCGTTTTTGCTATCGTACTGAACGGTTGGCAACCGTGACTATCTTTACCTTTTGTCTTTCTGTCTTGTCTTGCTCTGGTGCTCAGAACACATGTCCCCAGGCCCTACAAAGCTAAAACATGAACCTCTGGGTACGGGGAGGAGAGGGGGTTGAAGGCTGTAGCTAACAGCCTGGAGTTTTTAGAGAAGGTGGCTTTCAAAATGTCAAGCTGCCTCCTTTAGAGAAACAACAGCAGAATTAAAGTGCAATAGCTCGCATTTTACAACTCCAATCTTCACCAGCATTTTGGAAAAGTATTGCATATTTGCAATGAGATGTTGGCCTTTGGACACGGACGGTTCATCACGCTATTACATGGCCATGAACACTTTTTAAGCCAAATACTTAAATGGTTATTAATACATTTCTTGTTTTGCCAAGGAAAGACCTCTGTTGTCAATCTTGTCTTATCATGGGATGTCCTTAACCTTGGTATTAAGTCTAGACATCGGTGCCAATCGTTAACCGGAAATCAATGGGAAAAAAACAAGTGTGCTGGCAGTTTCCAGGATACTCAGGCATGTGCTGCTCCTCATTCAGAGATCATTTAATGTACTCAAGTGCAATTGAAAAATCGTACCTTTCTCTTGTTAGTCGGACAGATGTACAGGTAACTCAACACCGTCTTGGATCCTACTTTGTCATTCATTCTCTCGTAGGTGGATCCGTAGTCCGTTGACCTAAAAATACAGAAGGAAAAAAAACAGCTTGAACCAGTAAGCCAAGGAGGAAAACCAATGTAGATAGAGACAGATATAAAGCGCCACATAGATTTGTTTTTGTATTTAAAAGTGTATGCAAAGGACATACATGATGTCATGAGTTAAATGCGGCAAATAGTTATGACAAACCCAGTTTTAAAGAAAACTGAATATTTAACAGACTATACTACTTAAATGTAATCTCAAATCGGCTACTGCAATGTGCTTTGTGTCTTTGCAGTAGAATAAGGGAAGATTTTCAATGGACCCAGTGCTGTTAATTATTCATCTTTTACCAATGATTTAAAATAGCATATAATATGTGAAGTGAAAAAGATACTTGTGGTTGTCCCCAAAGTCATACGTTTTAATAATTAAAAAGTGGAAATGACCCTATTAGTTATCCTAGTCACATGGAACATGACAAGACTCTGCTACAACAACATATTTGATACGACAGATCTTCTTTTGCAGCAGCAGTGAATATTCACCATTGATCCACCATTTCTGCTTCTGCAGCATCAAATTGTCTTGAAACAAAAGTAGTTATTTAATTGCTGCTGTTGCTACTTCAGCAGTTCAACCTCTGATTAAAATGATGGTGTCTTCTCATTCATTCAAATTAATTTGTGCACGGCTCGAGAAGTCAAAGAGAAGAGTAGAAGTAAAGCAGTTCGGTTTCAAACTGTTATTCGCTCTGAGATCAGAGCAAACCTGCACTAAACGGATCCTAGCGTGACGCCAGGGCGGTGAACTGCTTGTTTAAGTCTTAATTACATTGTTAGGTACCTCTGGTGTCTCTCAGAAAAACCAATACAGAGTCGCCTGTGGCATGAGGTATGCAAATAAGGTTGTTGTTTTTTTCTTACAGACTTCCCTTCATAAATCTCACTAGCGATTTATGTTGTGATTTAAGTGATTTATGATAAACCCGGTTGGGAGTGGGACTCATAAATCTATAAAACCAAGTGAGCTCTGCAAAGCCTGTCTATTCTAAATGAGTAAAGTGAGACACTAACATTGGACGGGTAATTTTGTGTGAGTGGGGAGGATTCTGGGGAATTAGCCCCAATACTCACATAGTGGACTCTGGTGGTTGAGCTAGCAGGTGATTCTATGGGGTTGAGGTAGCAGGGCGTCATCATCGTCGATTTAACTGCTGCCTCCCTATCACAGGCGCTGCAATCTATTTCTTATAGTTCATCATCGACCGATAATCTGATCCAATCTAAAACGGCTGCTACACTTCCTCAAATCTCCCCCTGAGCGCATCGGTGGGCACCGTATCACAGCAAAGTAATAGACATGGTCCCTACTGAGGGGAGCACGGTTATGTTAATAACCTAAACGATGTATACAGCGCTGCCTGTTCCGCCTTTCTAGATGGTCACCAATGGGGAGCATGTTCATCAGTATGTCACTGAACGAGAGGATGCGCACTACTCATGAATGTACCATTTCCTGGTTGGAGCATGACTAATAGGTAAGGTCAAGCACGATGTGGTTGAAGCTAGTGACCAAACGTTAATACCAGAGTCAAGCACTAGGGAATGTTTGGTGTAGCCATGAGGAGCGAGTGCAGGGCTTAGGCATCATAAGGGACTGGTGTAGCGGGGGAGATTCTGGCCTCCAGTCGAATAGTCTTTTTTGCTTATAGGAAGGTGCCTAACTGATTGAAATTACCCGTAAGTATCTAAATAACAACATGACGGACAATCGTTTTGATATAATCATACTTATTGGGATTCAGGTCAATAAATATGAGTGGACAGGAGTGAGCAACCATTGAGCAACCATTCTCAATGTGACAACCATTTTGTTTCACTTTTGTGACTGGTAGCCAATATTCCTTTTTTTATTTGAATTGAAACCTTGGCAATGAAGTAATATTTTTCACCTGGTTGTCCATGTTTATACAGCCTGCATGAAACAACAAGGCAGGAACACACAGGGCAAAATATCTAAGATGCACTTTTAGTAGTCAATCTTCGGAACAATGTAGTTTCACAGCGGCAGACCTACGCCCATAACATCCGCTGTTGCATAATGTCGTAGCCTAGTATAAGTGCAGTGGGATTCTCTTAGCAACGCTGTTGTCTTTTCTAAAGTCCTTATGAATTCTCCTTCAGATCTGTCCTTGACCTCATGACGTTTTCCATCGAGGTCAAGGAAAAGTTTTTAGGAAAGGACATATGACGTCACCTTTGGGTAAATTCAACCAGAGCCCCGGAGATTGAGGGAGCAGGGAATTCTGGGGGTTGATGTAGCAGGGCATTCTGGGAATTGTTGTAGCAGGAAATTCTGGGAATTGATTGATTGATTGATTGATTGATGTAGCAGCTCTGTTAAATGTAGGGCAGGCAATTTATTCTATAAGCATAATTTGTCAAATTTGTTCAAATTATCTTTAGATCCTGACAGCAATCAATAAATCAAATGCTCTGACAAAAAAAAAACCCGTCCATTTAATTTGTCCCGAATGAAATGATTGGATGGCTTGCCTGTCTGTCTGTCTACCTACCTACCCAGCTGCCTGCACGCACTCTGCCCGCACACCCATTGCGCATGACAGTCTTCCACAAGGCTAGGCAGACCTATTGCTAGTCACATCTTTGGGGGAGTGACTTTGGAGGGATGCCCAAAGAGGGGTGGATCTTTTTCTGGTGGATACTTTTAAAATCGACCTTATGGTGGCGGATTTCTCCAAATTGCCTACCCTAGGCAATTGAGGTGTTCACAAATAACAACTAAAGTCCTTTC
The DNA here is from genome assembly GCA_900302425.1 of Brosme brosme. Lineage (NCBI taxonomy): Eukaryota > Metazoa > Chordata > Actinopteri > Gadiformes > Lotidae > Brosme > Brosme brosme. The sequence continues at coordinate 10,922 of OMKX01000426.1, forward strand.
ATCATAAAATCACTTATGGTAAATAGCCAGGGCTGTCGATAGAACTGAGCTCTTCTTGTAAATCCTTAGTTATAATTTACATGCAAAACGTTCCAAGTAATTTGCATGCAATACCATGCCCAGTTGCAAATAGCACCTAACTCAAGTTATAGCCTACATTTATAGTTCATTCCACAATATGATGTGTGTTTATGTTTCCCCGCCACGCAAAAGAGCATTTATGATTGCGCTCTGCATGTCTCATATTCCATTCAATCTTTATTTTACACCCACGGTTTGACTGACGCATCCAGGTAAAGTCAACAGTCTGAGAATGTCGGCGCGACTGTCCCCGGCCGTGACGACGGGGAAACCATCTGCCACGCCTGTCAAAACAAGCCCTCAAAGCGGTATCACTTTGTCCAATTGAACAAGTGAAAAAAAAACACGCAAATAAAACAACGTCTCAATATTCATGATTGTCTGCGGGGAGCGCAGCAGTGACGGCAATTAGCATGTGATTACAGCGCTTCCTCCAGCCTCCTCTCTTTGTATCTCTGTCTCTCTCTCTCGCTCGCTCTCTGTGTGAGCTCTGTCAGTGTCTTGCCATCCTTTTCATTCCCATCAGTCAGGTCCACAGAGACGCTTTGTTTACCCGCTGTTGTATCTGCTGAACCCGCCTAGATACGGTTTAACAAGACACGCGCGACGCTACTCCTGCATGTGTTTCCATATGTTTTGTCCTTTGAAAAGATGGCCATGGCGGTTGCAGCGTGGGCTTCTCTTGATTGTCCACGTCTGTCCGATAAAGGGACAAGGCATCAAACTGATCTCCCTTTGGATCGAAGCCTCTTTCTGTTTGGGATGTCGGGGGGGTTAGGGTTTACCCTGGTGATCCCCGCCCAAAGGTGCAGAGTTTCATCCCCACGGTCTGACGCATGGCATCTTACAGCAAGTCTACCCCCTTCCTGCCCCTCAATTAAATGTAACCAAAGTTATTGTGTTTTTATTTGTCTGCCAAATGGCTAAATAGTTAGCAGAGTAGTAAGACAGAGAATTCATGAAAAGAAAACATCTGTGAATACATAATCCAAAGATAGTGACTTATTGTATTAAAATATGATTTAAGATGTAGATTATATTCAAGTGTGACGATTGTTTCTGCAAAATAAACCTACAAAAATTTGAATGCCTTTAATTGTTTTTTACAATTAAAGACATTACAAGCAAAAAAAACAAAAAGTGGTCCGAATTCTCATTAGGGAATGTGTGAGGCTTGTCCAGATGGCAGCCAGTAAAGAGTAACAGTTTGATGTAGAAAACCACACACCGCACTCTGGGGAAGGGGGAGATGGGGGAGAGAGAGGGGGGAGAAAAAGAGAGAGAGAGAGAGAGG
>OMKX01000429.1:0-13063 GCA_900302425.1 Brosme brosme
CAGTAATACAAACAGTTCAGATACACACCATATAGACACACAAATTCACAAAAACACATTGCAGAGTCAATCTGAACCATACCATTGACTCACTGATCTTTGTAATCCCGAAGGAAAGGCAACAATGTTCTGGCTTATTGGTATTTTCCATTAATATCAAGTTGAAGAACTGTCTGGAAAGAAAATAATGCTGCAATGCCAAGCTGTGTTTGAGTCCTCATTTAGGCAGTTACCTTGGCTGTTTGAAATACACAAGTTCAAATATGGATATTAGTCTTTTCTCCACTTTCCCAGGACAAATTCAACCACAGGTGTGGTTTGTTCATAGAGCCAACAATAAAGAAAGTATGTCAGTTAAACATTAAAATGATATAGGCGAATACTCTTAATGATACAGATGTTGTGTGTTTGTGTGTGTGAATTGTGTTTAGGATCACGGAGGAGTGACCATTTAGAAGGTATGATTGCATTCTTTATCTAAAATGAAAACAAAAAAAGTGCATGTAGAATCAGATTGGTGCAGTCCAGCTCCAAACCGCCCCGTGTAGATCGAGCAGCTGCTAAACCTATCTCACGGCTGGTTTCATCCTCGTACCTTCAGCCAACTTTGAGTGGACCACCTGGTTCAACGTGGACCATCCCGGGGGCCGCGGAGACTACGAGCAGCTGGAGGCCATCCGCTTCTACTACCGCTCCAGGGTGTGTCCTGCCCCGCGGGCCCTGGAGGCCAGGACCACAGACTGGGTCCCGGCCCGCGACACGGGGGAGACGGTCCACGCCGACCCAACTGTGGGTTTCTGGTGCCTCAACGAAGAGCAGGGTCCCGGGAGAAACTGCTCCAACTACTCCGTCCGCTTCCTCTGCCCGAAAGGTGGGTGTGACTCGTGGTACACGCGGCCTGAATGAGTTCATTTAGGGCAGGATATTGTAGCGGGTAGGGGGCTCCACTCCCAGCAAAACAAACAAAGTCAATAGCAGTTGTAATACAATAATTGTAATGTAATGCAAAACTGCCAAAACATGTATACGACCCATGCTTGTATCTATCTAGATTATAGTGAAATCCTGCAGGGGGTCTGGGGTCCCTGGTCTGTCTGGAACGTGTGCCCGGCCATGTGTGGCAAGGTTGGGGTACAGGTGCGCTCTAGGAGCTGCCAGTCCCAGACTCTGTCCTGCAGCGGCCCCAAAGTGGAGGGAAGGTCATGCGATGGCCCTGAATGCCCCAGTGCAGGTAAGCTGGATTTCGTACAGGTATCCTCGTACATTATATTGTTGGCTGTTCATTTATACCCACATTGACATTTTATTTACTATTCTGTAGACTGCCATCTGCAGTGCATGATGGGAAAGGTGAATGCTGAGTGCGAGGCGTGCACGTGTGAGGAGCACGTCCTGCTGGGCTCAGTCCGCGGGGCGGGAGGGCTAGTCGCGGAAGGCGCCACCATCGTACGCTTGGGAAAACTCCTAGTGCTCACCGACCACAACGGACACTTCCGGATCCCCGGTGTCTGTCCCGATGGAAACACCACACTAACGGTCAGCGCACAGAACCACTCCCCGCTGGACGTGTTGGTACCGCTTAGCAGTGAGCTCACCTCAGTACTCAGCATCCGGCTGGAGAGGACAGGTAACTGGAGGGGGAGCTTTGAGTGTCATCACAGCATCCACATTGTTAAAAGTCTGGTCATCAAATGTTTTTTGGGCCAGCCCATACAATTATTTTTTTATTTAACTAATAGATCCATTTACTAATTACTGATATATATATTTTTAAACCTAACCTAACCACTAAACTATCCTGATCCCGGTGTTTTAAATAGAAAAGAGAGTCCATCAATATACTTTATCAAAATTGTTTGAGGCCTTCATCACAGCGAGTGAAATGTCCATTACTAAATCTGGCCACTAGGAGTCCTGTCCCATATCAATCACTTGCTTGTACATCCACGATGAGGCATATAGTATTTTTCATTTGGGCACTGTTACTCTGGTTTCTCAGAGAAGCTTCGTGTGTTGATGAACCCTGAGAGCAAAGCCAGGCGAGAGGGTCACTCTGCTGTGTTCTGCTGCCAAGTGTCCGGAACGCCAAAGCCAGAGCAGTTCCAGTGGTAAGCAATACCCAGATAATAGTCCACTGAAGACAGTGGTTTGTCCATATATTAAGAAGTCTTACCACTGACTTAATATGAGTAGCATACTTTGATTAAAACCTTTAGAGTATACTTTTCTACACATTTCTTGTGTATTTAGTTATTTTAAAGATGTTGATTTATTTATGCTTGCGCTATGCTGTTTTTGTCTAATCGTTTGGCAAAGAGTTAGTATGAAAATTTGGGTTGCAACTTTTCACTTCTTTCCTTGGGATCCACCAGGTTCCACAACAATACTCTCCTTGAGCGACGGTCCGACAGCGCGTTGGTCCTGAAAGACCTGCGTCCTCAACAGTCTGGAGAATACTACTGCAGAGCCAGCAGCCCAGCCGGCGCCATAAAGACCAAACCAGCCCTCCTCACTGTACTAGGTACAGGAAAACCCAACTCAGATTACTCTAAGCAGGCCAGCATAGCCAACCACAATGTGGAACTAAAAACTCTATGCAAAAAATAATAATCATGGAATATCGTGAACGCTGTAAATGAATGTACATGAATGAAATACAGTTCATCCAGTTTCCAAAGTAATAGGCTGAGCCTTTGAGTTTGAAAGACATAGTATAGGGTTGATGGAAAACACTAAGAGACCCTAAATGATACAAACAAAAAAAGGCACAGAGGATTGTAACTGTGATGTGTGATGAGACATTGTCCTCATTTGTTAAGAATCTCATCCTCATTCTTTTTTTTTTTATGGGCCTCTGTCCTGCAGGTAAACACCAGCCGTCCTGTAACCCCACGCCTGAGCCGCACCTCATTCGCCTGCCCCACGACTGCCCCCAGAACACCAGCGATTCCCTCTACTACGACGTGGGGAACTGTCCCGCCGCTACCTGTGCCGGCCAGCTGGACAACGCCAGCCGCTGTAAAGACAACGTTGCATTCTGCTGTGGGGTGGCCAAGATGGCCAAGCGAGATATATCGTGCCAGGGCTACCAACTCCCCACCATGGTGGTGACGGCGTGCGGCTGCAAGAAGTGCGTGGAGACCAAGGCTGTCGTTCACGGACGAGCCGTCGCTGCGGATACCGGCGAGCCAATGAGGTTTGGCCACATCTTCATGAATGGGGAGCGAGTTAGTCGCACGGGGTACAAAGGCACCTTCTCCGTCCAGGTGCCCCTCGAGACGGCCAGGCTGGTCCTGACCTTTGTGGACAACATGCAGAAGTTTGTCAACACCACGAAGGTGCTGCCGTTTAACACCAGAGGGGGTGCCATCTACCACGAAATCAAACTGCTCAGGAAGAAGGAGCCTGTAACCATCAGCTCCACAGAGACCAACACTCTGGAGCTGGGAGAGGCACAGGGCCAGGATCCGATGGTCCAGCTTGAGATCCCTCCTCACTCATTCTACAAGCAGAATGGAGAGGTGTTCGTGGGGAACGTCAAGGCTAGCGTAACCTTTCTCGACCCTAGAGATGTTTCCACAGCGGCAGCAGCGCAGAGCGACCTCAACTTTGTGGGAGAAGCTGGTGACACGCTTCCACTGAGAACGTATGGGATGTTCTCCGTCGACTTCAGTGGCGAGCAGGGAGGGGAGCCTCTGAACGCAGGTGAGGTAAAGGTGTTCCTGGACTCCACTCAGGTGAAGATGCCCGAGCATCTCAACACCATGAAACTCTGGTCGCTGAATCCTGAGACAGGCTTGTGGGAGGAGGAGGGCCATCTGCAGATGGAGAAGAAAAGAAGAGGGAAGAGAGAGGAGAGAACCTTCTTGATTGGCAACATGGAGATCAGGGAAAGACGTCTGTTCAACCTGGATGTGCCCGAGAACCGCAGGTGCTATTTAAAGGTCAGGGCCTTCCGCAGCGATCGCTTTATGCCCAGTGAACAGGTGGAGGGGGTCGTCATCAGTCTGATCAACATGGAGCCCACCCCTGGATTCTCCACCAACCCCCGCGCCTGGGGCCGGTTCGACAGCGTCATCACGGATTCCAACGGTGCGTGCCTTCCAGCTTTCTGTGACGATCAGAGGGCCGACGCATATTCTGCCTACGTCATGGCCAACCTGGGAGGGGAGGAGCTGGAGGCTGTGTCCTCCACACCAAAATTAAATCCTAACCTCATCGGTGTCCCCCAACCCACCCTGGGAAAGCTAAACTACCGGCGAACAGACCATGAGGACACCAGGTTGAAGAAGACAGCATTCAGCATTAATGTGGCAAAACCAAGCTCCAACACCCCAGAGGAGTCCAACGGACCAATCTACCCGTTTGAGCGTTTGAAGGAATGTGAGGAAGCACCCTTCAGCGCACCCCACTTCCGTTTCTCCAGAGTGGAAGGGGACCGCTACGACTACAACACGGTGCCCTTCAACGAGGACGACCCAATGAGTTGGACGGAGGATTACCTGAGCTGGTGGCCCAAGCCCATGGAGTACCGAGCCTGCTACATCAAGGTTAAACTCAGCAGTCCCCACGAGCTCAATGTACGCTCGCGCAACATGGGCGGCACCCATCCCAGGACAGGGGGCCAGCTGTACGGTCTCAGGGACACCCGCAGCATCCGTGACATGGACCTGAACAATGTGTCTGCAGTGTGTCTGGAGTTCAAATGCAGCGGCATGCTGTACGATCAGGAGCGCGTGGACCGCACACTGGTCAAGATTATTCCCCAGGGCAGCTGTAAACGAGAGAACGTCAACACCATTCTCCAGGAGTACTTGGTGAACCATCTGCCCTTGGCAGTCAACAATGACACCAATGAGTTCACAATGCTGGCCCCCCTGGATCCTCTCGGCCACAACTATGGCATTTACACCGTGACGGACCAAGACCCACGCACCGCCAAAGAGATCGCCCTGGGCCGCTGTTTTGACGGGACCTCCGACGGCACCTCCCGCGTCATGAAGAGCAATGAGGGCGTGGCACTCACGTTCACCTGCGGAGACCGCGATGTGACAAATCAGAGCGTGTTCCAGACCTCCCAGAATTCATCGGGGCAGTCTGGGGCAAGCGCGGGTGGGCGGGGAGACAGCCGGCAGAGTCGCCGCCGACAGAGAGAGGGCGGGGCCAATGCACCACGTGGCAACCGAAAACGCACCACCAGGGATCCAGTAGGAAGACGCACACAATCTAGACGAGAATCCATACCTTAGGTCACTTATCAACGGTCATTAGCGATCAGTGTTGATTGTGAAGCGTTTTTTCATATTATTTCAAATCACTTTTATTAACGTAATCTTTTGTTTCAATTCAAACATGTTTCAGGTTGTTGTTTTTTAGGCGGGGGGAATGGGTAAAAACAAATCGATTTCACTATAAATGTAAACCTTTTACCATGTTAAATATTTACTTGAAATTGTAAATACAATATTTATTGTAATTCCCATGTTTTTAACAAGTCAGTTGGATACAATTTGAATAAATTGGTAATACAACCACTCTATGTATCATTTCTCAAATCGTATTAAACAGCTACGTAACGATGATGGCAGGATAGCCACAATATAATTTTCTTCGGAAACATGCATACCTACATGATTTTTGTTTCATTTGATAATTTGTATGTATAGACTGAAAAGGAGAATAGATAGTTATGAATAATACACAGAAATGTTAATTAGCTTTTTATGATTCACTTTTTTTTTTTACATGATAATGCAGATGAATTGGCTGTTTTTTACTACACAAAGTATTTGAAGGGTCCTGATCCATAAGTACTTCCACAGGTAAGGGTCATAGCATTAACAAGGTTGGGAACCTGTCATCTAGATACACTACTAGACAGTTCTCTCAAAACAGAAACTGCAAAACGGAGGTTTGTTTTCTACCAGTGATTTATTAAATTAAATGCATATAAAAGAGTGCAGATGCTGCTATGATGGGACTTGTCGAGGATACTGGTCAGTCAGTAGAAAGTGGAGCCCCTAGGACCAGGTTGTAGTGAGAAGCTAGCCAGGCCTCGCTCCTCAACACACTTGATACAAGCCTGCAGAAGCAATGATCAGGAGACCAGCGGCGGGCAAGGCAAACCACTTGACGTATCCAAACTCTGCATTAGTAGAAATCAAATTAGTAATTCGTACTTTTGTCATGCACAAAAATAATACCTATATGCACTTTTTTTTTGCTTAAAATTCATAAAGGAAAATTCCAGAGAATGGCGGAGAGGATGTTTATTACCCTAGGCCATCCATATTTGCTTCAAATACAATGTGTGTTACGACTGTTCACATGTAGTGCACCAGTCTGAATTCATGAACACAGCAACTCCTTGAGGACTACGATTAATCATTACCAAATAACTTCTGTATTTGGCAACCAGATTCATAGATACTATAGTTTCCTGTGAGGCAAATTAAGAAGAGACCTTTAGTATATACAGACATTCTGGGTAGACGTTTGCATATAACCACATGTGTTTCTATGTCCTTATTTAGAACTGCAATACTTAATCTGCCATTATGAAATGAGCCACACCTCTCAAATCTTAGCAAAAAACGTTGAGCCCTGAAGTTAACAGAGCCCAGCAGTTCAAATGTACTTTCCCTTGCATCTGGGTCACCCAGCGGATACTAATTGACGAGCGTCTCTGGAGTTTTAGGCCACACAAAAGGCAAATCCATACGCTCATATCAGATACAACGGTTGTGTGCGACGGTGGACGCTCCCCTGTTAAGTCCCTCTGGTCATTGAAGCAAAATGAAGGGGCAGATATGGGAGGGGGGGCAGGGTGGACATCTTGTTCAGGACTTCCAGGATGGCACTGGGGCAGCATGAGAAGGTACAGCTGTGTTTGGGATGGTTGATGCAGGGCGGGGAGTGGGTCGGGTGTGCGCTGGTGGAGGAGCCAGTGTCACATGAAGTCCTCGTAGTCCTGGGCGTAACCACCGTCAAACGCTGTATAGTCCAGATCGTCGCGCATTTTGCCCTTCAGCCCACCGCCGGGCTGCCCGCCCTTCTTTTTCTTCTTGGCTTTGTTTTGCTGTGAACGCAGAGCGGTGCACGCCGGTTAACATTCACCACAGACACCAACAGATTCAAACCATTCAACTGTTGAACACCCCACCACAACAGCAGCCCCTTTCTAGAGATTCAAATAATGGCCCTTGGGGGGAACGGAGGGAACTTTCAATTCGGTGGTGATGGTGGCATGACCTGAATAACGATAGGATAGGTGTCGATAACAATGTAACTGGGTGGGGAAAAATAAATAGCTCAATGATCATATTGTAACCCATATAATCCCATTTAGGCTCGATTGAGGAGGAAATAGGCATACCTTAAATGTAGACTATGAGCAGAGGTGCAAACTGGTGATGGCCAAAAAAGGTGACATTTTTTTGCCAGAAAATAAAGAAAATGAGCAATGTGCGGCGCCCAGGGCCCTTTCTGATTCATGCTACATAAAAGCCTGTCAGTGATGTTCAGACCTACTATATGTAGCTGTGCTAACAATAAGAACTCAGTAGCATCTATTGGATTTTTTTAATGTATTTTTTACGTGAAATGACGGCGGTGTGTGTAGACGTGTGGGGCTCTGTCTGGGCAGCGGTTGACTGCGGCGTCCAAGAGAAAGTTGAGCTTTTCAGACACTTGTAGTATAATGCTATGGTGTGGGTGGATGGTGAAGCTCCATCTGAGCAGCGTTGTATTTAATGTCTGCATCCGAATGAGGGTTAGGCTTCCCTGACACAGTATAGCACTACGGGGTGTGGCGCACTCATACAACTTATAACGCTCATACACAACGACGGTACTTAAAAACTATCGGAAAGTTTTCGTGGGTCGTGTCCATGTGGACAACACGTCCCCCTTTTTCCTAAAACTCTCCACCCAAAACGCATTTTTCTGTGTTCGAATGCCAGCTAAAACAGTGGGTTCAGTGGCTCTTTAAGTTGACAGGCTAACCTTATCACCTGCATAATTAGTCATGACGCGCCCGGCTTTGCCTCTCATTTGCAGATCTACACAATTCAAGTGGATACCCTACGCTTAAAACTGCAAATTTCACCGAAAGTTGACGAGTTTGCACCCCTGATGAGAACTTGGATACCAGGCTATCATATTTATCACTTTGACACAGCTTTTGTAATATGCCAAATCGGTCATTTAACCAACCACATATGCTCATTAAACAGGTGAGTCACCAGCACCATCTGCTGGATGAAGACAAACTCCCAAAAATGGTATTTCTCCAGAATGGAAATCCCCAGATTGAAAATAAAATAAAATGGTAACTCACTTTTTCTTGTTTCTGCTTTTCACTAAGTAGGACTGTAAGGGAATTACTGATTTTCTTTAAGTCCTCTATTTCCACTGTAAGACAGAAAGGGTAGCTTAATACAAATCTTGCAGGGGGGCAACCGACATTTAGTCTATTGTGAAAGTAGGTATCTAGTATCACACCAGAACATATGAATATATTGATTGTGGTAAAGACGGTAAAACTTACATGAAATACACAGTTCCCGAAACAATGAATCCAAAAAATTTGAATAATGCACAGACTTCTCAAACTGGCATATTTTTTCTTTAAGCAACTTCTCAAACTCTAAGAAGTCTTCTTTAGAAGACGGGCACATGGCGTCGATACCGGCCACATTGTTTGCCGTGTTGCTGATACCTGCAGAAGACAAAGTACATCTTAGGACTCAAAATATATAACTGAAAAATGTCCCGCTTCATCTGATATGCCCTAAAAACACCTGGAGGGATTAATACCGATAGCAAAACAGATGTTTTCAAAATAATTGTATTGACATTCATTTCAAAAGTTACGTTTAGTGTAGTTTTTGTGTAGTGATGATCTGTGTAGTATTTAGTACCATGCTACTTTCTATTTAATGTTATGCCATTTTATTAACCTTAATATACTATCTTGAAAAAACAAGCTTAAAATTTAACAAATTAAGGTAATGACCTTACATACCAAAAGCATCGTTAGCTAGCTCCAGGTCTGCAGCCTCTTGTAGCTTCTTAACTCTTAGCTTCTCCGTTTGCTGCTCCTCTGGTGTTAGCTCCTCTTGCTTTAAACACAGTCACACAAACAGAAAGCTGACTAACTGCTGGATAGATAAAAAAAGAAATACAAGAATTTTTTTTTCCTCATAACTTTTATGCGAAATCAAAATTGCTGTTCAGCCGAAATGGAAACAATACATTGAACATTCAATATTTTTAATTGTCAAGTCAAAACAGACCCATGAATGCTAAAGAATATTGGCTCGGTACCAGCTGACACGCAGATGTCTAAACTGGGAGTTAGTATCAGTCATGAAAAAGTGGTATTTGTGTAACCCATGAAAACAATCTTGTCTTTAGAAAACTGGAAACTGCGTAAAAAAAACATTACCTTCTGCTTGATCTCCTCCTGTTTTTTCCTTTTCTCACGGTTTTCCTTCTCCTTTATTTTCTCGCTAAGCTTCTTCTTTTCTGACACCTTTGTCTCTGAAAATGACAATGAAACATGTGATGTTTAAGCTGTGGCAGTGGCAACCCACAGCGACTAGTTATAAAATGTATACTTGTACATAGAAATTTATATTTAATCATTCATTTATGCATTTCTTCTATTACCTGCTTTCTTTATCTCCGCTTTTTTCTCTTCCTCATCATCGTCATCCCAGTTGTCCTGTAAAAGAAAGACCTCTAGATTCAGTATGATAACTTTAACCAGTAGTATATCATGGGTAGAGCAGGACTGCTGATTAGTTAAGAAAATTTTAAAGTGTGATTTTTTGTTAATTAGGATTATATTGTTGCCATTGACCCATCTAAACTCATGACTCATTCTACTTAAACCTAAGTCTCTTAAAGGCAAACATACACTTCACTTTAATTTAAGGTCTGAATAAATCTATCTTGTTGACTTTCAGTTATGACATTCTGTTTAATATTCTAGTATCTCCTGTAGTATAGTTGTGTGCAATGCCCGGCAGATAGTCAACTTTATTAGGGGTGGGTGCATATCTGATGGAAGCAATTGGTCTCCAACATCATTGGATAATTTACATCGGCAGTAAACATCCAATAGATACAATGCAGACTCATCCTGTATGAGGCTGCACACACAAACACCATATGCCACAGAATCTAGTGGACGCTTAGGGAGCCCTCGCCAGCCCTTTACACTGGGAAATTAAGTGAGGTCCCTGCACTGGACTGCGAGAAAAAGGAAAATGTAAGAATATTCAGGTAACGAACAAGTGATGATTATGGGCGTGCGGTGGACTGTTGTTGTGAGGCCCGTGTGTAGGATTGAGTTGGAAAGTTCTAGGCCCAGTCGAGTTGAGTCATCACCAGATCATGATTTCATCCCAAAGTGGCTAAAGTTGGTTAGCCAGCTAACGTTGCCAATACAAATGGCCAGCTAAACACAACACATTCAAAAACGGACCAGCATCAACTGCTTATTGACAGTGAAATCAGAAATAACCCAATAAGTTACTGTTGCGTGTTTTTATGGAGGCTTCCTAAAGCTATCCAACATGAAATGGCCTGGCCCAGTAGTTCATGTTGGTCTAACAACAACAACCACCCTTTTCACGACCACAAAGCGTTTATTTTATTTGCCGGATGAGGGCACATAGCAGGTATAATAGAACCAAGCAAGCGTTACGTTTTGACTTCAACATAACATATGGCTAGATAAAGCCGCACATATCTTGGGAGCCCCACGCGTTAGCATTAGCTTAGCATACAGCCAACACTGGTCCACCTGACGGGTTAGCGTTAGCTTAGCACGGTCTGTAGTCCATCTGACAGGCGAGCATGGCGTTAAAATGTAAGAGATTACACCACCAACCACACCACCGTATCGGGGTAATAACGTACGGCTACACCGGTGAGGCACCTCGTATTACACACGGTGCTCTCAATGGCTATACCTTGACATCGTCGTCTTCATCTTCGCCTTCCCATTTATCCTGCACTGCCGCCTTTTTGATCGGCTCGTCCGGCTCGAAGTTGTCGGCGTCTGTGAAAAAAGACGACCGTATTTGTATTAATATAAACGATAATCCGAGTTTGAATACACCTAACGCACACCTTTACTTCAACATATGAGGGCATACACATCGTCGAGCGGTCTTTATTTGCCAGATAAGACGTGGATCTCTATGCTTTAAACAAGTTAGTTTCTCACCCCAGTCCGCCATGTTGGTTGTGTTTGACAGGATCCGACGCCCAGCCGGTTGGAGTCAGCGGAGCGACGCCTCACTGACGGCTGTCTCCTCGTGTGCCGGTGGAGCACTTGGTTGGCCCCCAGGAAAAAACCACTCCTACATTCTAGACGCCACTCATTATCTGATACACTGAATTCAGAGGGGTGCCTCACCTGTTACTCAGGACTCTGGTGAAATAAAATAAAAAAAACCTGTCATTGTGTTGTTTATAGATAATTTAATTATTGGTACTACCAGTGGCGTAGGTATCGTTTGAACATTTTGGGAGGGGGGACACATTGAGGGGGTGGTCTGGAGCCCTCTACTTCAATTTATGGTGATATGTCTTTATTTATGTAAACACAAAAATGAGGCACCACAGGTGACAATTTAAAATGTAATGGAATATAATGCAGTAGGCTCTCAGGCATCCTGTATTGCTTTCAAATATTTATTCTGCACTAGCTCATCTTTTCCCTTTTCATATTATCCCTACTGAGTCAACCCACATGTATGCAAGATTAAATCTTATGTGCTCTTTTGTGTGTTTTTGTTTTGGGGAGTAAAAAGAGACCGTAAAATAAAAATAAACCCACTTTGTCGGAGGCATTGTTGCGTCTATGAGTAACGTTATAGCGTTCTTTCAAAATAAAAGTCCTCCCGATTTTTTTAATGTTTTTATTGGCTGGGACAGATACGTGTTCTAAATATTGAGGACGTGTCTGAGTCCTCCCCGAAATGTACGCCTGTGTTCTACCAAGGTACCATATAGGCTGTATAAACGTAGGCCAATTGATTGTAGGCTATTCTACATTGCTGTTGTGTTATATAAATAACATTCAGTGTGTATATATTTACATTGAATTGTGTAGAAATTGTCGACACTCAAAGGTGGTCGTGGTTTTCATTTCATTTTAATAGATCAAATCACATAATATATAATACAATAAGACCACAATGAGGATATTATTATAGACAAGCCAAACAACTTTCAATAAATAGACTACAGCATTTTGTGATTATAAAAAACTAGATTTTCAACCACAACTATCATATGGTTTTAAAAATATTATTAATTGTACTCATTTAATCCAGGTGCGTGGTATTGCGGCCCTGAGAAGGCGGAACATGAACACGACCGGCGATATCTCAGGTGCTACATGCATTTATTGAAACACATGGTGCTTAGTATTTAGCTTGGTGCTTAGTATATAGCTTCATTGTGTTCCCTCTTAAGAGTTTAAATACACGCTAGTTTATCTCTCTGCTGTAGTTGTTAAAAGAAAAAGAAACATAAATTAAGTTAATCATCAATATCTTTATATATTAGTAGCGCAGTTAATCATCAATATCTTTATATATTAGTAGCGCCTTTCTAACAACCCAAGGTGATGACATTATTTACAGCTAAATGATAACGTTGAGGACAATAGACAAAATAAATAACCCACTTATGCACTAGAATACAGAAAGTGTGAAGTGCTGTTTGGGTCGGGTATTGCACAGGGGGGGTGGGACCGGTGGTAAGGTGAGAAAGGTAGCCCTGGGTGCAGAGGGGCAATCGAGGTCGGGTGCCAGGGCACGGGGGGCAGAGGAGAGCAGCCAGATCAGCAGTCCCAGCAGTAGACACAGATGACTGGGACTGACTGTCTCCCCAAATGACCTCCCTGTGGAAGGACACACACACATTAACACACACACAAACAATCGCACGCTAACAAACTGTAAATCTGCAACATGTTCCTCTGTTCATGCATGCACACAAACAGATTAACCCGTCAATCACAATTTATGTATATACGCAA
>OMKX01000433.1:0-12552 GCA_900302425.1 Brosme brosme
GGGGAATTCACTGCCCACTTCTCCACCACAATGTGGGTCTAAGAAGTGGGCAGTTCGGCTCAGTACAGCGGTGCCAAGATGTTCCTGGGAAACACTGTGATGCTGACTGAGCGATTCATTTTTTAATGAAAAGAAACGTTTCAAAGAAGTGCCTACCAGATATCCGATTCTGAAAGTACACATAACTGGGAACGTTGTTTTTGATCTTCTTCCATTCAATCCGGGGATTGTTGGTGGAGATGGATTCTATTAAACAGGTCAACTCAATGGCTGTGGAAGTGGAGAGAAAGAGGAAAGGAAAAACAAAAGATATCAGCAACCGGTAGGCCCAGTAAGAACAAAAGCTACTTTGGGCAGACAGGGGAACGGACGGATTGTTCCAGAAGCTTACGTTCAAACTCATTTGCCCACACAATCTTGTCTGTCGTCCGGAGAATAACAGCAAGCGATGGCACATGGCCTGCAAATAGAAAGACAAAACACAGGAAGACAGTTACAGCTCCATATGGCGGACAGCTGGGTGTCTATCAAAAGGAATTAACGGATCAGATCTGTTGAATTAAAGTACTGAGTGACTGACAACGGAAAATCGGTGAGTTAGGGCCCTAGGATATGATTTATGTAACCAGAGCTCATTAATCACGTTCCAATTGTATCCCAAGAGATTAACACCTGGGGCTAAATGGGTGTGTGGTGCAGTCATGAAACACTAAATGCCCACATAAAAGGCCCAGCCTTTGTACCCTAAAAATATCACAAACTGCAGCAGCTTGTCATTTCTGGTGGGTGATAAGAAGGATGCTAAAGATTTGTATGTAAGCATGAATTTTCTTAATTTTAACAAAAATGTATGCACCACTCTATACCCTCATGAAAAATACATTGTGGAGGAGCCTTCCAGTCTATGTGCTGATGTACTGCTGGGTGATGAATTAAACAGCGACTGTACAGATCTATTATGGGGTTTGGAATATAATTACTGCCATGTTTTGTTTGTTTGTTTTCTATTTTTCCACTGAGTCAGCTCTAAAAAGTATTGTTTGTCGACGTGAAAGCCCCAGAATAACTTGGCTGAACAATGGTATTTTTTTTAGCTTTAGCATATTAGCGTGGTCCCTTCAACGGAGGGATTATTTCCTGGTTCAAAGCGATCAAATTAATTCTTTATTCGGCAATTCCGGTTCAGTACGGAGGCTTGCGTGAAAGAGAGGGGGAATTTATGACGCACGCAGAGTGAGAGAGGATGCATGTAAATGAACTACTTAACAAAAAAACATAGACCCAAAACAGAACAATCACATTTATGCTAATCTGCTTTTCCTGTTTACCCTCAGGGCCTAGAATTAAAAGGCACAAAAACCTAGACCTAGATCCTAGTTGTTGTTAAGTAGCCTATTTAGTTGTCGCTTCAGTTCTAAAGTGCACTCCTTGTGGCAAGGTTTGTTTCTTAAAAGCCAGATCTCAATGGCCTCATGTTAGATCAATTAGGCTGGCTCAATCAAAATGCATTAACGGTCCAAAAGGATTAGCATATCAAATAAGCCAATTGTAGAAGGATACATCAACTGGCAATCACGCCCAGATCATTAACATACATTAATTGGTCATAACTCAAAATATTGCAATTGTTTTAAAACAGAGCTATATGCTATTTGTGTGTCTTTCGCTTTGTGCATACCTTTCAGCGACTTTACGCATAGTCTCACAATTTAATACCATAAATACAATAATTGGCGGGTTCACATCCATGTGAAAACACCATTGCAGAGCAGTGAGGCCCAACCGAGTCCTTTCCTTTCTCTGTCGGACAACACAGAATGCTACAAAATGAGGGGTTGGATTAGACAATAATAAGCAGTGTGGCTTCCTAATTGGCCGAAACATCCTCCACAGCTTATTTTGGATGCTCTGTGATAGTAACCCTCTTAGACACTGTCGTGACTGCAATTTTTTTCTGCACTCCGAAAGAATTTACCACCCCCTCGCCCCCCACCGCCTCACACACCATCACCTCAGCAGCACTGCGCATAATGCCTCCTCGCATCCAAGTAGCTTTGGTACCCCCAGCGCAAAGTAAAACTAGCATAGTGGCCAAGTGCTCATTGTTGACAATGGGGACAACCCGCATACTGCCACAGCATAATGTTAGCACAGCTGTGGTGGCTGTGACTAGGAGATGTGACTCCTAGGTCTCCGCTTCCGTCTCTGTTGCGCTGACTTTCCCACTCTGTGCACGGAGAGAGCTATTTTTATCCCAACAGTGACTGGACATCCTGGGAGACACATAGCTTATCCAGCAGACACTGCCCCCCAGTATACAGATGAGATTTGTTCTGGTCTGTTAGCATGGAAACAACCAGCAATTGTGACTGAAGAACCAGCCCAGAGGTTTCTTGCACTGAAGAGCGCTTCAGAAATAGAAAATGGCTTAAGGCTTTATTATTGTTTTTAGAGTTCAATGTTTGTGTTTAGAAGATCATGACGTACAACTGGGATGAGTTCATTCTGTCAGCATGGAGACATTCGATGGGTACTCAAACTAGCACATAAAAAGCTGTAAAAAAAGAGAGATAACAGATCATGCAGAGATCATACAGACATTATAGGATGACTCCAGAAGAAGACTCCAGCAAAGTTCTGCATTTCAGTGGTTTAGTAATTCATTAAAGCTGGGGAAGGGAATATATTTTTACAAGCGTTCTGGACATATTTGTCGAAACTTATCTTCACATCACGACAGGAATCAATTAATCAAATGCTCTCACCAAGAAAATAAAAATATCTGGGATCTGTGGCTGTTGCAGGCCTGTAATAAGCCAGTGAATAATTTAAATCGGCCCGAATGAAATGATTGGATGGCTTACCTGTCTGTCTACCTACCCGGCTACCTGTGCGCGCTCTGCCCGCCCACTCATTGCTCATGACCGGAGTCTTCCACAATGCTAGGCTGAACTACTGCTAAAGCTAACGAGCTACTCATGTGCTTTGGGGGCGTGGCTTTGGAGAGAGGCCTGAACGGAGAGGTGGGATTCTGCCTACCCTAGCTTTAAGTAAGTTGTATGACTCAAGGATGCAGTATTTGTATTTGTTTGTTTAAGAGGCTAGGGATCATAGATTGAGGGGCATAAATAATACACAACTAAGAAAAACTGAAGCCTTGGGAGTTTATTTATAATTATTTTAAAATGTGTTTTTTGAAAGGATCATTATGATGTCTGTAAATGCGGCCCTACATAGAGAGGCCTTCTGATGACCTGAATCTTGATAAACACAACCGTGCCCTCGTGTCCCCGTTTGTAATACAGTGAAACAATACATTTAAGGCCGTGGGAAAGAATGACAGGCATTCAAAAAACAATGGCTATATATGGGTTAAATGCTAATATTTCCTACAAAACAAAAGCATTCATACACACAATAGTGACCCTCATAAAACAATCACGTCTAAAGATGAATTTGTATCTGTTCTAATACATAAAAAATAATCCATGCAGGAAAGCCAGCCTACGCAAGCCCTTTTTTTTATTAATCTCTTGGTTGTGGTAATGCATAGATAAAGTACCAAGCCTGTTTGGAGAGAAATGTTCTATTAAATAGCCACATTTTGCAATCGTCTGAGGCACTAAAAACATGTAAACAACTGCCCTTCTCATTCTCAATACAAAGCGGGGGATCCAGTAGGTCTATAAAAAGCCTTTTTCCAAACATTCCAACATAGCCATTGCAAAAATGCAATGGCTTCTGCACTCAGTCTCTTTTGAATTGAAGCTCAGTCTCATGAGCATGTAAACTAGAGTAGTACCACACATATTATATATATATTGTGTTTTTATACAACATATTTGTAAAACCTTCCCATATTACAGCATGCTGTGATGGAAGGAAGAGAAACATTTTAGATACGTGATAGGATAATATGAAAAAAACCATTTAATTAATTAATAATTATTATGTTTTATTGTTATTATGGCAATGAAATGGTAAATTCATCTTTTTCATTATGCATCCAAACCCTAAAAAATTTAAAACCTAATGCAATATAAGTCCATGATGAGTATTCTAACAAATTCAAACAAATATTCTAATAAATAGATAAACACATTCAGTAACCTAGACCTAAAATCCCCCTGGCAGGTGCTATGTTTATCTGAACTGAGAGGACAAATTATATTTTGGACTTGGAGCTAGGAGCTACCTTTACAGCTCACATTGGCAATCACCTCAGCGCTGCCGGCATTGCAGTGTATTACATACCCCCAGTCTGTAAATAAATCTGGTGTCATCTCATTTCAGATTCGGAACTGCAGAGCTATATGAGAACAGCTTTATGAGTGAGAAAGCTTTGCCTGCTAGCTTTATCACTTTAGCACTGAAAACACTCTTACAACTAAAGGCTCAGGCAGCACATAGGCCTGGAATCAGTTGGGTACCACTTTATGTGTGGATGTATGGCTGACTATTACTGCATAAGCGTAGCAGATGGTCACTATGTCCGCTGGCGAAAAGCAGTCACACTCAGCCTGTTAACTTGTGTTCTAACTCTGGTCATGCGATGGCTGTTCATACATGCTTAATGATTGAGTCATTTGCAAGACTCAAATGCAGCGATGGGGGTATTTGCACTTCAGAAATGAGTCACGCCAATAGGAAATATCACAGAGCATTAACCAAGTTGAAGGGGGACTTACATTCACCCCATTAAACTCGCTGGCCACAGCTTGCCCTGCTAGGGTGGGGCAGAACAACAACATCAAGGGACAGATTGAACCTGCTGGCCACCTATAGGGCGAGCAATCCTTCACTCCGGCCTGTCCTTGACCTGAGAGTCTCTGAGACCATTTGTAAAGCCTTCATTATCGTGTGTCAGGCTAGTACAGAAGTGAAGAGGCAGTAGACAAATCCATTCTCTACCACATCGACATATCCAGCTGGGGGAAAAAGGAGGATGAAATAATGGTATGCCAAAGTGGTTACACCTGTTAACACACGGAGGCACACCAATGTGAATAACTGGTCCAGCATGCCATTACGGAGCATTGTCTCATGGTAGAAGTGTGTGATTACTGTCAACGAAACGAGAGGTGCAAGTGGTGATTTTGTTTCAAGGCAAAGTACAATTAAAAACCTAGTTATTACCGAATTATCGATGGTCAGTGAACGTGTTACCGTGATGAGATAGATGTGTATGCCTTGTAAAACATGGGTATGCTTCACACTGTGTGAGCAGCTTTACGTTTCTATCAGAGCCCTCTTAGAATCAGGCATACATTAAACGCATGCATCGGGAGGCTAGGTATCATCAGATACCCACCCTGTTAATATTTAATGTTGAGTTAAATATAATGCCCTTCGTTAGAAGAAAAGCCCAACAAGACCCTCGACACGTTCCCCACCACAAAGGAAGATCCTTCTCAACATGTTCACAGACAGCCAGCCTAACGTTTGGTTACAGTTCTACGGCTTTGATTTACAACTACAACCCCCCGCACCGCGTCGTTATTGAACAGAAAATGACTTACATATGCTCGAACAAAAGAGAATGAAAGCGATGATTCGCGTTATCGCCATCTTGTAGCTTTCCATGTATCGGTCACAACACTCGCACATACACATACACACACACACACACATACGCGAGCTGAGCTTTGTGAGACTCAGCACCTCTGTGAGGTATGGGAGGAGGACGGGGTCCAGCGCGAGACTGCTGGATGTTGCCATGGAGGAGTTTCCATAGCTACAAGGGCATCGCGGCGGAACAGGGACTATCAACCACCGGAAATAGCTGTACCATACAATACCTATTCTACAAATCCAAACAATGCATTTTATTGTTATACTAGCCTGTCTTTGTTAGGTACATGTTCCCTAAACATATATGACGTTGTTCAGAACATTATTGAGGAATAACGGCACATTTTCTTCGCAGAAATCACCCTATATTATGTTTAAAATATATATTTTAATTAGGGCACTTTAATTAATGGTTAATTAAGGTCTATAAGAGGCTACGTGTAATCAATGTCGCTTGTTAAAACGGTTGAAACCATTCTACATTATTTTATTAATACATTTTTATTTTAGTGACACGTAGCTGCAGGTTTACCTAATTAAACTGCAGGTGGCAGTGTACACACGTCACTAGCTATAATCACTGCATTTCTTTCAGCTAACCTAACGTTTTCTACCACATATAACCTTTGTGAGCCTATTACATTTGTGCTAAGAGTCATATGGTTAGTACAACATGTTATAGCTACATGTAATAATTCCTCCATAATATAAATATAATATGTCATATCATATAAATATAATATTAATGATAGTATTATTATACATTTTCTAGAAGACACATATCAGACCTAATATTATATTACACCTCACTCAGAAGAGCCCATAAAGCAAGACTACAAAATATAATTCTGCTATAGGAGTACTAAACTTAACGTTAGGGACAAAAAATGAGACAAAAATCTGGTATCTGGCTGTCGCAGGCCCCATCTGTCATTTCATTCAGCCCAAATGAAATAATTGGATTGCTGTAATGTCTGTCATCCTACCTACCTGGCTACCTGAGAGGACTCTGCCCGTCCACTCATTGCTCATGACCTTAGTCTTCCACAAGGCTATGCTGACCTATTGCTAAAGCTAACGAGCTAGACACATATTTTGGGGTAGTTGGTTTGGAGGGAGGCCTGAAGGGAGGTGTTGGCTTTTTTTCCCATTGGATACTTTCGAAATGTAGTTTACTCTGGCTGGTTTCTCCAAAATGCCTACCCTAGCTTTAATGCTGATAAACAATCGACTGTGTATGACTATTGCTGTCATATTATAGGCTACTTTCTCTTTATTGGCCAAGTCCTGAAAGGTTATCATGCTGTTCAATTGGGAGGGGTAGTTGAACAATCTTACTTTTTTTGGTTGTTAAACTTTTCCATCTCGGAACCAAAAAGTAAAAGCGCAAACTCTGAGCCCACCAGAATTGGTGATCCTAGCTCGACATGGGTTGTGTGCATTGTTTGGCCGCGACCCACCTCAAATTGGATCACTTCTCATTTTGGGACCAGAATTGATAAACTCTGCCCTAGAGTGAGAAAGAGGTAACCTGATTATCATAGGCAGACAATGGAGCCTGCGTAATTACTTTCCATTGATGGGGACATTTTACCTTCATTGAGCAATATTCCAAAAAAATATTCATTAGGAAAGAATGATCTCAGATCTCTGAAGATTAAAATACATGAGGTTAAGATTCAGAGACATGAGTCATACCGTTACCAAACAGATTGAGTCTGTCAAGGTGCTGTTGTACCTTCTCCAAGGAATTATTGAGAAGGTGGTGCCAATTTTTTCTATGCTTTCACAATTCTATCCAATATGCCTGCTGTAATTAATATCTACATGGGTTTGAAAGTGATTTGAGCAGGATCTCAAGTTCAGTGGTGAAACAGGATACTGGCACACACTGACACATTAGGGCCTTAGTTTGTAACCTATTCAAAATCCATACAACAACTATGTTGTTGTTAAAAACATGATAATATTAAATATCGATGGCTTTTCTAGCTCAACACATAATACCAAGAGCTTGTGATATAAGTATTCCTCTCCAGTCACCAAAAGCAAACGTTGAAAGTGTACGTTTTGGCGATCCCTGGAGGCTGTTAGGGACTGGGTTGCTTCCAGAGCTAAGGGCTTGATAGCTTTATTCTGAGCGTTTGACCCTCGGTCAGAATGTTCGTGGTTCGATCCCTAACGTCCTCAGCCTAACTGAAAGCATCCTTAAGCCAGATGCTGAACCCCAGCCTGATCCTTAAAGATCTGTCCCTGTATCAATATAAGGCACTTTGAGTAAAATGTCCCAAATGAACAAACACAGCCACCAGTCTGCTCGATAGAAGTGGGTCATTACAGTCGGATTAGTGAGACATGCACAGTAGATAATGTCCATAGCAGCATATTGTGTTTTCTCAGGCTTTCTAGGCATTACAAAGCCTACTTGTCCAGTGTCACTTAATAGTGTCATAAAGCCTAAAGTACCCCTTGAGTTTTGATGCTAGCTTCATTGGCCAGGTTCTGGTAATATATTTATTACTCTTATTGCTATTGTGCAATTTTTATTGCTTATGTATGTCTTTATCTATTACTATTTTATAGCATATTGCTAAATTGCGTAGCAATATACTACACGTTAATACTGACAATAATACAAATAATCTTCACATAAAGACGTGTCTTAGTTTGCTCTCACTTCCTTGACACCTGCCTAAACCTAAAAGATCTTTATGCAGCTGCCAACTCTCCCCTTGCAGCTATAATTAGAGTATACTTGCAAACCAACACACTTAATTACCTCATCATATTTCTGCTGTTAATAAACCCTAAATCCCCAAATCATGTTTTCTAACCATATCTATTATTGTTGCCTGATCTACTGTCAAATTAATGATGCAATCATGTTTCTGTTTCGAACACACAGATAAATAATATTTTGGTATTCATATAGAAAAAATGTATGATAAAAGATAATGAAAACACACTGAAATCGCAGCAAACATTACTTAAAAAAAATATGCAGACCGCTTTGTGTGTCAACGATACAGACATAGCATGTATGTTAATTGAAGTACCTTAACAAAAATGTTCAAATCATATTGTTAACAAATGCTTGTATAACCAGTTGATATTTGTGTCAGACTATCATCTATGCTAGTGGTGCAAGTACAGCCTACATGTAAAAATATCATGGTATAATTTTATAATACTACGACATGTGGTTTGTTTCAATGGTCACAGTTACCTTGTAGGTATTCTAAATGGGTCAAATCCACATTGTTCCAAAATAAATACTACCTAGCCAATAGCTTGTCACTTCCATCTTTTACTAATGTATTGCTGTCATAAAACTACTAAACAGAGCAAGTTTATTGTTCGTATCCAATATGACACTGTGCTGACAAGACATTTAATTTGAGAGACAAAAGCTCAACGACTGAAGAGCTGATGAGGGTGTTTCATTGCCAGGATCCTGACCCACTGCTTAAAACTTCAGAAACACTCATCAGGACATATGCTAAATACCCTACAGGCCATTTGCCTTGCACACAGAAGCTAAACATACTTTTTGAATCAGCGGCTAACAAACCAAAGCCTATTCTAACAGATCGAATACGATAATAACATATCAATTGCCACATAATTGCTATTTTAGAAAAAACATTGACAATCAATGTGTCGTAATAGTTTGTTTTCACACAACAATGCTGCAGGTCATCTGTGATATCAGGCAGTGGCCAACAGAGGGGAGCACCACAGTACCGGACTTAAAAAAAGAAGTCCAGTATTGAAAATAGAAAAATAGAAAATAAAAGCACAGAGTAGTGAGCTTTTTCTTCAAATGGACTTAAATATGAAAGAATCAGCATGTTTAACTTAGAGTCTTGTCATCATTATTACCAAGACTATGAAACTGCATATCTAACTGACAAACTGTATCTGACGTTAGAGAGATGGAACTGTGGCTCAGTACTCGTCCCTTAACACGTTGGATAGCAAAAGGAGGCAGATTCTGAACACTGGGTTCAATTAACACTGGGTATTAATAGCCTTCTCAACTAAACTGGGAGTCAGGTGAAGTATGAAGACTGGCAATGGGAATGTGCTTAAAGGTTTCATTTGTTTCAAAGTAAAAGTTAGGAAACATTATAAATTATATTCCATTTTCTGTCAATGAAATCATGCACTTTCAGTTTCGCAAAGGGAGAAACATTAAGTTTGTTTAATTCAAATTTGTTTAGCGCTACATGGGAGTACTTGGTACTTTATATCCATGCTGTATATCTAATTTGTCGAATATGAAAAAGGAAAATACTTAAGAGGATTAGTCGTTTAGCAATGTGCAGCTGTCCGACTACTGACAATGGAGATACATGAAACCTTGGTACTGACTGCTACACATTTCTTTCAACAAAGTTCTCACACAAAGTAATATCACTATACTAGTATACTATACAATTCTGTATACACAATACTATACTATCCTAAAATTCACTATACGCTCCACTCTGTGGAATCAGCCCCCCCCCCCACATCCGCTGTGCCCCTTCCGTGGAGACTTTCAAAAAGTACAGGAAAGCACACCTTCTGTCTGAGGACCCCATCCAGCGCCTTGCGCATTTGCACTCTCACTCACTCGCCTACACACACACCCTCACCTCCCACTCTTGTGAAGCGACCTTGAGTATCCTGAAAGGCGCTACATAAAATCAATTTATTATTATTATTATTATTATTAAAAAGAAAATTGGCGCGCGCATTATCCTTTTCCCTCTGGGCTAAGCCCCGGATGTTTCAGAAACCTAGAAACACCCCTGTTTCTGACTGTATTTTGAATGGATGGAACCTGCTAACTAAACTAGAGACTGTTAACAACATAAGCACACGGTGATATGAACATTTCGTTTCGTACATTCACACCGTGACTAATATAATATTTGTAAAAAAAAAAAAAAAATAGTGCTGGTGTGGTTGCGCACCTGCACCACCGCTTCCGGTCTCTGATGTCAAATATGAAACTTTAACTGGTCCCGTCCGCTCTGCTATCATGAAACCTACGCCTTTCCTGCAAACACCATGAATAGGCTACGTAAGACAAAGAGGCCATGTCTGGAGGACGCAGCTTGCGTGATCTGCTAAGAAAAGTTGCACTGAAAGTGTAATAGAGCCCCCTGTTTGGTTTGATAGTGTCTCTTGACAATGTATTCCTTAATCTAGGTTTTGCAACCATGCAGTTTGGATTAAGGGTCTAAGCATGGTTAGCTGGTTGTAATACTGGCTGGTCTTACCTATTTGGTCTAGATCCTCCTCTGTCACACTGTCAAGGAAGTCCGTCTCATCGGTCACACCGATATCAAGAAATCTTTTATAGTAGGGTTGCAGTCTGAATTTATCAAGCAGGTTGTAGATTGCATCCATCTAAATAATCAAAACATGAAAGTGTTAAATTGAGGCTGGATATAGCCTATATACATGTATATTATAACGGTTGACATGACCTATATAGGCCTAAGAAGAATGAATAATTGAAATGCTTCAAATAGAAGTATGTCAAACTGAAAGCTAAACTAAACAAAATGTTCCAAGAAATTGAAACCGTTGTAACCAATAACTAAAGGGCTATTAGGCCGGTTACAAGTTCGTATACCTATCAGTGTATAGCCGAATAAATAGGCTTTTGTAAATCAAAAGAAACTTTTTAAAATTGAAACCAATTTTTCCAATGTCACAGGTCTAAAAATAAAAATTATTTTTGTTAAAAGTTTAAATTCGGTATCAGTGACTTCAAACTTTCTGATAAAGATGCACAAAACGTTTGACTACCTTAATGTTCCGTTCCGTGAAACCACGGCTGCAGCCACAGCCACACGTTTTCTTCTCACCAGGCGGGAAGCACTGAGAAGCGGAGCAGTTCCTCCTCCGTTTAGTGACAATAAATTAAGGTCCTCCCCGACCCCGAGACCAACGAATGATTTACGAGTCTTGAACGAGTAGTCATTGGTCGACGTTACCCATTTTCGCTACATCTCACTAGGATGATGTAATGCATTTGTAGTTCATGTAGCCTAGTTTCCTGTATGCATATGTTCCTACCTTTTTTTTGTTGGTGCAAATCTGCACGCAAAGGTGAGCCCGCATTCTCTCACTCACTCCCTCACTCACTCACTCACTCTCACACACACACTTTTTCAATTAAATTAAAAAGAGCTTTATTGGCATGAAAAATGAACAAATAAATAAAAAAACTGAACTATAAATTACCAGTTGAAGTAGGCCTGCAGCGGAAATTAATTATGTGAGGTTTCTGAGGAAGTTGGTCTGTGGGTTTGGGTTGGGTTAGGCTTCGGAGGGTTAGGGTTAATTTAAATGATAGTCGGATACCTTCCTCATTCTGCTGCATGAGATATCTGGTGTTTTTTCTTTGGCCTCTAAGGATGTATTTGCAGAGTTCTGCATGCATATTCAAAATGTTGTGTCTTGTAAACCATTGGTTGGCGAGTGGACCCCAGACCTCGCAGTTTCTTCTGATGGTGCAGAAGGCCCTCCTTACCTTGTTTCTGAAGTGGTTCACAGCTTTGTTGAAGTTTTCTCTGTTGCTGATGTTCATGCCAATGTTCCTGTACTTTTTTGTGTGATCTAGGGCATGTGTCTAAGAGAAACCTTAAGCACAAACTTAAGTGTCCAGAAGTTCACCAAACAAATAAAAAATATGTAGGCCTATGTATTTATTCATCCATGTCGCTATCTCTAACATCAACATGACTAGCCTGCTGCGCGGACACATGCAGACAGACATGCACTGTGGCGTTGCCAGGGGGATACGAAGCATGCTGATCCTGAGAGGCGTGCTGTTGCACCAGAGGCCCATACACATGACGTGGTCTATAAAACTTAGATCTGTGTATGTGCTTGTGTATGTGTGCATTGCATGGAGTCCATGTTTACACAGGTAGTAAATAACGTGGACGGGTTTCATGAAGAGCCATGTAGACGAGGGGG
>OMKX01000436.1:0-14179 GCA_900302425.1 Brosme brosme
CCCTGGTTATGCTGATTGTGCAACCACTGAAAACCAATCATTTTTCCCTCTTGCGTAAATTCTCAGAGAAAAACAGCATACAAACGGTTATAACCTGCATAGATGCATTCAGGTTGAACAAGTTAGAAAAATCAGAAAATGTGTCATGACAAATTGTGTAACATGCACGGTTGCACTCAGCTCAGGTGGACTCAGAAAGAAGACTCAAGCCAATCACTATGCGGCTTTGCATGGGTGAGAACTCTTTAAAACAAATATAACTGGACGTTATCCACTGGCATCCAGGAAGAGGAAATCATTCATCGCTAGATATGTTATTAAAAACTGGTTGCTGTTGTGGCAGTAAAATGTCTGGGAAGATATGAAAAGTGAAAGAGATTTTGATACACTCCTGCGTACACACACACACGCGCGCGCGCAAACACACAATTGTACACTCCCACACGCACATGCATATAAACACAAACTACAGGCAAAAAAAACAACACACATGCCCACACACGCACACATAATAACAATGTGCATGAATGAATATTTACATGGGTGGGGAAATATTTGGCGAGAGAAGATTGTAGGCTATGGTGTTAATCAGTATGATTGTTAATTGTCATCACAGTCATTTATATATGAATGATTTCAAAGTATCCATAGCAGCAAAAACCGTTGTTAACAGCTCTTTCACATAGGCTACACCTTTTTTTCACACGCATTGAATAAATGACCCTACCGCAGATAGTTTTAAGGCACATGTTTTCTGTGTAATTGTGTTATTACAAATTATCTAACAATGTGTAGTTTATTTCCAACAGATAAGTTGCTATATAATAATCAACACTAATTGGGCATTTAGAGCATTAATTATGTGCTTTATAATCTCAATGTGCAATTAAATAAAATAAAGTACCCAACAAGTCCTCTCCTGTATAGATTGTATTGCTTTGAATTTAGCACATAACACTAATGATGTGAAAGTCACCTCCGACACCCAGTTCGTAAAAATGTGTTATACTGCAAATGCCAGGGCTTTCATCATTGGGCCAAAAGATGAATCACCATTGTGTCCCAGTGTTTCGTTTACAACACATCGAAGATCGCGGGTGAGGCCAACTCCATATGCTGACTCTTTTTGCGGTGATATCAATACTGCATTTATTGAGACGTATCCGCAATATCAACAGAAGAGTGGAAAGTAGAACCTACTCCGGTAAACTCCGGAGGGCATGATTCGGACATTTGCGTTCACACATACTGCCCCTCCGGGTATAATCCGGAGAATGTCTGGCTTACAGTGCATGTGTGAAAGGTCTAATTTATTTAAATGAAAATCTTTTGAGATGTTCGAGATTATTACTTTAATTTCCCCTTATTTATAAGTATTACCTGGTTTTACATTTATTCTGAACCAGTTTTCTTTAACTTTATTGTAGCACTCTGACCAGTATTTCGTAAATGGAGATGTCATGGCAAATGTGTTTCTGTGTCTGCACCATATAGATAGAGAAGATGAGAAATTCAAATCGATTTATTTACACAAATCATCAACAACCACTCTGCGGAAGGTTTGTTCCAGATACACAAAAGCAACTCCAGAAGAGATAAAGTAAAAAGCATATTAATTGTTATTCATAGATAGTTACAAACATGAACACGAACATTATGAATGAATATATTTCTTTCTAGTTACACCTTCGGGAATATTATTGTTAAAGAATTTAAATTGTTTCGGGACAGTTCCATAAAGGTTTTCTGATTGTCTCTAAATAAGATGCCAACACGTCTTGCATCAGCGTAGAAAAATAAACATCAGCCCTTTTATTAACATATATAAGTATAGTCCATCTCTGCATTGCACAACTATTTAAACCTTTTCTCCAGACATTGTGCACATCAATAAGCCATCACCCCCCTTATTACATCTAGCACCAGAAATACAGTGCTCCGTACCACACTAGATCTTGTCAAAGTATATAATGTTTCATGGCATGGATATAAAATAATAAAAAAAAACAGCAAACCAAAGTTAGATCTGACCAATATCCAACCCCAGGAGTCCCAGGTGTCCCGGTGATTTTGCAATATCAGGGGAAGGACAATTAATGGTCTATTATTGGAGTATATGGCTTCAGCCTCTCTTTGGCCCTTGGTGCTTCTGTGTAAAAGCAACAAAAGAAAACATTGGTTAGGACGTCAGTTCATGCTTTTTAACTCATATTGAGGTTGAAAGATGCTGAAATAAACTACTTCTGGACCTTTGTGATACGGAGCATCTTTTGGTCGACCCTCTCCTTCAAATCCTTCACCCATTGGTGCTTAGGGTCTCCACAAAGGCGCTTTCCTCTCTTGAACGTGAAGCTGAAAACATGGAACGTGGAATTAAAGAACAATGTGGAATTGTTGTTTTGATAATCTGCATATGTTTCATAGCTCAGGTATGGGTCTTTCTACCATGTCTCCATGTCTTTCTATTCACCCGTCCATCTATTTACACTTACACTATAGCGGGTATGTTGCAGCCTCCTTTAGTTTCTTGAATCCTGTACTTGACCACCATCCTTTTCACTCTAGGCTTGACTTCTGAAGAATACTTCAAACAGCAGTCATCGAAGGAGCCTAAAGAAAATAAAGAATTCAATAACTTATACAATATAACTCCTTGACCATTTATGCCTTGAAACATTTATGGAATATGAATATGGTATTTCCCACAGGGTAATGAGTCAAATCAAGTGAGTTGTAGTCTTTTAAACCTGTACTATGTATGTTTTACCATAAGCCACCTGTATTCAGCTTGAGTTTATGAGAAACTTTCTTGCTCAGCCATTTTTTGAATCGAGTCAATAGTTGCAGGTAAAAAAATTACATAGTTCAGGTTTAAGAAAAGTCCCTTACCGTGTGCCTCGGTGATATAAAGGCAGGCGAGGATGACCAGGAAGGCGAGCATCTGAAACCGCATGGCTCTGCTTGTGACGGTAGCTCTCCACAACACACTGCAAGGGTGAAGAAGCAAAGGTGTGCAATCGATATATACCTTATCAAGGCTAGATTATATTCCTTACGCCCACACTACGTGGACCTTGAACCGATATCGCCCACATTCCTTTGATCTCTTCACCTTAAAAGTCCCTTTCAAAGTGGAGAGGAAGTCCCTTTTAAAGTGGGCAAATCCGAAATAGCTTGTTAAACATATATTAGTTCACACCAATTTAAGAAGTTTTCATCTTTGACTTACAGTATTATATTTGAAATGTTTAAACATGTTTCAAAATTGTAAATATAATAGATTACAAACAAACATAATGTAATGATCGATGATCATAATTAAAAAAAACTGCTCAAATACACACATTCGTGATTTCAATGAATAATATCTTTATGAGGCATATCATTAAAACCTTTTGAATTCATAAATCAGATCACATACCTTTTATTTTCACAGAGTTGTGTTAAATATCCACCCCTTCCCAGCTCTGTCTTTTTCCTTGTGCAGGTGAGGCACTCTTATATAAAGGCTGTGCATTGGGTGTTGTGCCAGGCATCATGTTTCAACAACTCACCTTTGTGCCTTTTGGTGTCTTTCATTTCTATGTGCTTTCACTTTAAGGTGAAATTCAATGATGATTGACGTTCAAAGCCAGTTTTTATGGAAACCATAACCCTGCCACCAAGTTCATACAGCTTGTGGTTAAATTCCAACTTATTTCTCAAAAAATCTCTGTAGCTGACAAGCTGTGACCCAATACTTTAATTGTGAGCCAAGCTAGTCAGTGATAATCCATTACTTTATGTGACTTTGATCAGTGTGGAGAAACAAAAACAATGAATGAAATAAAAGTCCTGGCCATAACACTGGTTGCATTTTTTTAACAAGGTTTGTGAAAACCGTGGATTTCAATAACTTCAGGGAGGTTTAAGAAAAGCAGGCAGTGGATCACAGTGTTGATTCCTCTTGGAAATAAATGTATGTGCTTTCTCTAAACGAATTTGTATTTGTAGTATTACAGTAGTGTTTTATGACGCATCCATGGTGACTGGATCCTGTATGTAAAACGAGTTCTATGCAGTTTTATTCCATTGTTATGGGAAAGTACCAAAGAACATCAAAGTAAATGTTCTTACTCATGCTGCCTATTGGACTTCATATTGGAAGTGGAATTTCCCAAAGATATGGTATAAAATAATCTTTATCAAACCATAAAAGTGAATTACAAAGTAATGAACAACTCTTGTGTCCAAGGCATGTACATATAAAACATAGTTTCCATTTTATAAATAGCATGGCAGGGGTACATGAGCTTCTACTACTCTAATAATGAGTAATAATTATATCTATATAAATATATAGTGTAGTTCAGAAGGCTTAGCTAATATAAGATCTCCAATACCAAAAACTCCCTTTGCTGTTTATCTTCTCGGTCATAAAATGACCTCAGCACCTAATACACAGGCATATCGTTGATTGCACTTCTCTACATTTGATACGATCTAACTTTGCTTGCATTTTATCATATTAGCTAGCAGTTGAGAGGTGATGTGCTTTTAAAAAGCCCTGTCAGCAATGTCATACCAAATCCGCCCCAATGCTTCTATTCTTGCTCGTGAATGTGCGGTTTGTGTTTCACAGTGGATGTTGTGCACCAAAGCTGCAGCTTTTTGTGACACTCAGTAATGGGCCGTGAAAGGCCATGGTAGACACCAGATAGTGGATCTCTGTGTTTACTCTCTGTTGATACTCGCAACCACCCCGCTAGTGCCAATGAGGCATTTCACTGAGCTCTTCTTTCTTTGCCTTCAGCGTCAGTTCTTGAGGTACGCTTGTGGAACCTCAAAAACAACAAGCTTAGTTTGCTGTTTTTGTCACTTTTGTTGTATGTTACTTTTAAAAGGGACAAAAATGTCCTTCTTATAAGACAAATGCACTAATCACTATTAATCCAATGCAAGAAATTCGAATTAAGGTATTAGCAGGCACTGTTTGAGTGTGCCAATGTTCTGTGCGGTTCCTTCTGGATTACAATCAACAAAGAAAATCAGGTTTTGGCTGGCACTGATGAGAAACTGCAGCTTCATGTTCAGAAAAGTTACCAGCCATTCACGAGTTGTTTCAACAACGTTTCGTATAAGTTGTGGAGATCTATTGGCTCTAACAGCACAGCAACAACAACCAAATTGGACATTAGTTGGCTGTGCTTTCCTGGTTTCCTGGTTGTGATTGCATGTTTATTGATCCAGAAGGATGACTAGCACTGGACCAGAACAATGGAAGCAAGTAGGCCTAGCTGTCAAAAGATGACACATTGCCATGAGGGCTAGCTGCAGGCCATAGGATGCCATCGATGTTGTAATTATCCTTCCAATGGGCTGTTTCATTTGTTGTTTCAGCTGTCACAACTGCAGTCACGTGTGTCACAATCACACAGTCACAATGCGTGTGTGTGCGTGGGGTGGAGTGGGGGGGAACTATTATTTTGGCAGGTAGTAAGGCCCTTTTAAAGTGAGGGCCAAATTTATTTTGCAGCCAAAGATTATCAACATCCCTGCATTCTGGTTTTGGAGAATGAGAGCATTGCATAGAATACAATTAATAAATTAACTGATATACACAAATTAATTTGAACATTACAATTGTGGTAATGTTTTTATTCTCATTTGGTTTCCAAAAGCCTTACAAATATTTTCGCAATCTGTTAAACTTCATGTTTTAAAATGAAAACTACCCTAAACCTAAATTAAACAGTTCTAATGCAAATAATAAACAATGCACATATATCTTCACAATGACTGTAGTACTGTAGTACATTCTGGTAGTTTACCCCACAGGTAGGTTTGTATGCAAAATTGAATATATTCAAACTCTATCAGTTCCCCAGGGGCACTCAATCACATTTGTGTGTGGCTATTATTTGACTAGAGTTAATGTAATGTAATGTTTCATATAACAAAAAAACAAATATTTTATAGCCTTTTATATCATAGCAATTCCTTGTCGATATGTAATGTCTTTCTGTCAATGGTGGTACTTTTGTCTACTACATTGTAGAACCTTTCCCAGGTTCTTTCTGGGCCGAGTATCCCCATCTAGTGGTGAAGTTAAGAACAATAAAGTCACTGAAGGTAGTGAACATGGTAAGAAAATATTGGACCCTAACAGAAATAGGCCCGGTCTTCAGTGGTGCCCTTTTGACTAGGATCGGCATGCACGCGGGCCTTCATTCACAAGACCCCTCGCATGATTTTCACACGTTCATCGTTCACCGTCAATAAATCCTTTTAACCTCATTGGAAACATATACGCCGGACAAATTGGTCATGAACACATCAGAATGTTGTCGTCGCGGTAGTCTGACATTTGTGTGGCCAAGTTTTGATACATTTTAACGAAACAAAGTAGCCTCATATAATTGGACTGCAACGCAAAGGTACCACAATAGAGCGTGTTCTTTGTAAAAACTCCGAACGCACGTTATTGCTAATCGATTGTGTCCATCGCAATGACATGTACAGCACCACGATGTGTACAGTAGCGGACCACACCAGCAGACTGCTTGGTTCTGGTAATATTCCTGTCTTTCGCTCGTATTATCTTCGCGGTGGGTTGTGGGTGTGAGCGTAGAAGCAAAATGGCGGACTTGGCAAACGAAGGTGAGTAGTG
Organism: Brosme brosme; assembly: GCA_900302425.1. Lineage (NCBI taxonomy): Eukaryota > Metazoa > Chordata > Actinopteri > Gadiformes > Lotidae > Brosme > Brosme brosme. The sequence goes on from OMKX01000436.1 coordinate 6,650, forward strand.
GCGGTGTGAGAAAACAAAACAAAGACTCGCACTATAGGCGAGATATGTGCCGGTTCCGTCTTTGATAACCTAACAAACTATTCTAGTTCACTGGGTCATCCACCGCCTTGAGACGTTTTCAGGTCTTTTGCAAATTGAAAGATATCAACGTAAGTGAGCTAACGTTAGCTTTCGCTTTGGCGTCGGCTACTACCTGGAGAGGACTGTGTTCCACCAGAACGCCCTCGAGTGGACGAACGAGTGTACGAGTTTGGTGTTTGGTTCAAAGTTCAGGATCACCCCAGAATAGGAGATACATAATGGGCGACATGTGCACAAGTACATGTCGGTCCCGCAGACAATGGCGGAGAGTGTTCAATTATAGTTTCGTAAAGAATTGAATCCAGGAAGGTCCCATTGGTGGGTTGTTGGAGGTCCATTTACGCGGGCATAGCGTTTAGGAGAGCCCAGAGATGTCAAGCCTTGCAACCCAAGGCTATGGCTTTCCGTTTACCTCCACGTAATAATCTGAAGAGATGTACGTTGGATGGTGAATGGTTTCAGAGTTGAACCAAGTGATTGGTGTCATTGCAAGTCATGCCAGATGACTCATTGTCGAGCGTATTAGCCAGCTAGCTACTTATGAGAGAGCGCATTAGCAAGTTAGCCTAGCTTAGCTGTTAAGCTGCGCTCCGTATCAGCCGGTGGTGGAGACTATTTGCTGGTATGGATCAGCTAGTATATAATGGTACATCAGGCGAAGACGACTTGTATTTACTGTGTTATAGTAGTGAACGTAATTTGACGTCCGTCCCATAAACGAGGAGACAGGCCGACGGGGGTAAATGGGCCTAAATATCCCAAGTGGGCTAAATATGGGTCACACGTTCACATGGTTTGCTGTTCCCTTCCAGCGTCTAATCCATCGTTTGGAGTGCCATTCAAACTAGTATCCACGTCCGTCGCTATGCCTGTCGTTTTCCATCGGACTATTGCTGAATGCAGTTGTTGGTGGCAGCGCTACAAAACGATGTGACAGGTGTCCCTTTTAAACAGGCCACATCCACTTAAACAGCGAGTTGACTACCCTACTTCTTATACAAAACAAAACAAAAACCTTGTTTGTTTGTCTAACTCTCATCGTTTATATTGACTGATACATTAAACCAAGACTTATAGTTTTGTGGAGAATATTGAAAAGATACACATAATACGTCTTGTATTCGGCCGCCGTTGTTTGCCTATATTTAGTTAATCAAGCACAAATAGCTTTTGGCCCTGAGCATTGACAAGATGGGTTTGTTTGGTTCATTGAATATTTAACCGTAGTCATTGCTCAACCTATTTTGTTTCTCAGGAGTATATAGTTCTGTACTTTGTTATTGATGTTATTGATTATGTTAGACAACTAGTTGTAATCTGTATGAGTATGGACTGTGTTTTGCTTTACACTTTCACCAATATGACCAGCCTACATCCTCTCTTGACAGAAAAGCCAGCCATAGCGCCTCCTGTGTTTGTCTTCCAAAAAGATAAAGCACTGAAGGTAAGATATACTAAGATATGGGTTGGTCCCTCAAGAAAAGTGCATGTCTTTTTCTTTCAGAATGTAATGTATTATTTATTTATAACTATTCAATTGTGAGAATAAGAAATACTGATCTATAATGGTATTTTGAAAATTACATTATATTGCAGAAAAAGCTATTGAATACTGTATCAGGCTTTTAAAAGACAGACAGCATGGAAAACACAGGGTGATCAGGCTTGCCTCATCAGGTTATAGAAGTGACATTTTCCTGATTTACTTTGAGCCCATAGGTACATGAAACGATAAAATGCCTCTAAACTGCTTGTGCAGATGAATCCACATGTTCATAACATGTTCACAAAATTCTCAGCACTCGGTCGCAGGAATAAACTACAATTTGAGCTGCGACTTGACTTTACTGTCAATTTAAGCTTATTTACACTTTCAATTGACTTGTATTCATACTTCTAGACAGAATGCTCAGTGATGCTGGATGGTGTTGCTGTATTGTGACTGTTTTCCGAACAAAGTGAAACTAATCAAATGCTTCCCTAGCATTGTGACTACATGACCTATGCTGCTGCTGCATGGCTTCTCATGCCACCACACAAAACACTGGAACACCAATTTTGTGCTCAACTCACTTTCAATGCTATGCTTTTTTTTTAACGGCTATAGCTAGAAATGTGTTGATATGGGTTGGTTGGTCATATGCACGTGAAAGATGGCATAGCAAAAATGAATAGTCTATGCGCTGGGGGCTTTGTTAATCCAGCCCTTTAAAACACGATACTAACAAACGATGTATTTATCAAACCATGTCTGCTGTAGATGACACAAAAAATATTTCTTCAATGCAGGGTTCCCACGCGTCCTGCAACAATCCAATTTTATCCAACAATCCAATTCCAGTTGTTTTCCAGCCATGGAAAATGTTAAAATTGATCACATATCCTGGAAAAAGCTAGAACCTGTCATGGAAAATGTATGCAAGTCACACTACAAAACATATTTCATGTTCATGCGGGCTATGTACAAGCACCAACTAAAAGTTGCACAGTTGTCTGTCAAAGGAATCAGCTTGCACTGCTTTTTGAGGAGATCCTTGTGTGAGATGTAAGTGAGCATTCTAATGAAGTATCCATCACTGAATCAAACACTACTTTCCATTGCTGAACACGTTTGTAAGCTTTCATCCTAATCTTTATTTGGACAATAGTAGCAACGGTCATGCATATTTCCACCGATACGTGGTGACTGTCACAGGCCTGGAAGTTACTGACTGACTTCTTGACGTTGACCGCTTGTACATAATTGGTTATAATATGCCTCACTGAAGTCAGTTCACAGATGTCATTGATTACAGAAAAAGTTTCTATCATGCTGCTCATTCAATACAGATTAGGGGGGCTGCTACTGATAGTTCATACAGGGAAATATGAAGCTCTGTGAGCATAGAAAGGTTATGGAAAGTACTTTCGAAAATGATGAGCTAAAAAGAGTAAGGACCCTTTTTTTTTTTAATGTTTTAGTCTTCCTCCACCGCAATGTCGAACACTGCGTGTGTGGTGACTAGCCAAAGTGGCTAATGACTATCCTGTTTCTGCATCCTCATCATTCTGCTCCACCATTCCCTCCATCAGTTTATTTTAAAATATTTAACCGACACATTGTTTCCTCCTCTCAGCGGTCAGCGGACGGATCGAGTGCGGAAGATGGCGAGGGTAAGTCGTCGACATGATAATCAGCCTGTCTCTTAGTCAACATTCCTCATTCCATTTTAATGTCTTGAGTGAGTCCGCCGTGTTAACACGACACTCCATTTTACGAGCTGTTGTCGTCTGTCGGCTTTCCCCTGCAGATTCCGACAAAGACGAAGGAACCTATTGCCCCCCTGTGAAGAGGGAGAGAACGTCATCTTTAACACAGCAGTTCCCTCCTTCACATTCGGGTAAGTCTGCATGCCCCCTTCCCATCCCGCTCCCCATTTCCTGTATAAGATGTGCTCATTTTGATTTGTATGCAGAGTGTAATGCCAATTCCTTTTTTCTTTTTTCTTCTTGTTGCAGCGCCCAAGAACAATGTATTCATGCCCTCGAGTTTCTGCCAGTCTCCGACCGGGAACTCTGACTCGGAGCCAGGTGAGTTGCTCCCTCTGGAGGCCCAGCCGTCTCTTGCTCTTCCCGCCATTGGTGGTCATGGCCACGGGTCCCGCTAACCATTGGGAGGTCCTGTCTAAAGATTGCGATAGCATGGCGTGGGTTCTGAGGTGTGTGTGGCCCACAGCAAAACAAACTCTAAATCTCAACGAGTGCCATCGGAGGGAAGGGGGATTTTGTTTACTTTCATTACATGTGGAATTCTGCGATACAGCCCTTAAGTAGACTGAGGCTTCCCAGGTAGACTAATGAGAGTAAGCCTGTGGTCCCAGTGGTTCAGAAGTCCCAGTTACTCAAGCACTGGGTCTGGACCAAGCAGCGGCCCCTCTGGAGGGTTCAATGAGGGGGAGGGGGGGGGTTGCCGTGGTTATGTGTCTCCTGGTTACAAAGGTGCAACGGCAGATTGAGGGTCACTTTCTTTCTTTTTTCTGTTGTCGCAGCCTCCGAAGCTAGGCGGTTTCTTTCTTTTCCGTTGCTCGGTGTGTTTAATGTGTGCTGGCTGTTGTGTTTCATCTGTCCAGAGGAGAAGCCCGTGGGATTCCGTTTGAAGCCACCGACTCTCATACACGGACAGGCACCCAGTTCAGGTAAGTCTCACCGGTCACTTTGTTCTGATGGGTTCTACCAAATTGAATGTGTTGCCGTTGTTGCTGTTGGATTATCAGTATTACAGAATAAAAAACAATGTTGAATATCAGATAATTTACCTTCTCATGCCCATCATTAGGCGTGACGGTTGTTGTGCCTGTAGTTTGTTAGAGATGCATTTAATCAGGAGAAAAAACCTGCTCAGGGTGTGCAACGCATTGCTACGCCACTGTGCCGCAGATAAGAAAAAAGTTGTCCATATTATTATTATAATTGTTTATCACCAGTGATTTAAAATCAAACAGTTATTTGATGCATCTGCTACTTATATGGTCTTAGGGACCAGTACACTTCTACAGTAAGTTTAACTCCATGTTCTTTCACTAAACCTGAATCAACAGGTCTACAGAATAACGCAATGGATAAGATGTTTTGAATGATGCCTGCGCAGTATACAATCCGCCCAGGCACAGTAAACCCTGCGCATGTGGTGAGCTGATGTATTTGTGTGTTGCGGTGTTCCAGGCCTCCCCAGTCAGAAGCCCAAGGAGCTGCAGCGAAGTGTGCTCCGCCCTGCCGTGCTCCAAGCCCCGCCCACCAAAACCCACATGGAGACCAGTGAGTGGCTTTAAGCTGATCTGCTTCATGGTGTGATATGAGACTAGACCACGGGTGCAGAACCTGTGGCTCTTTCAGTGATTCCATGTGGATGATCAACCATGCTGAAAATATATTGTATTATCTGGGATACAATGCCACATTTCCATGGGAAAAGTCACAAAGCTAGGGTATCAAATTAAATATCTATTTACCATAATACCATGATCTACAATCAGAGTAGATAATGAAATGCCAGAAAGCGGAATATGACAAAGCATCATTTTTTCCAGCTCAAATGCTGTCTAATTTGCATGAAATGAATATCTTCCCTTAAAAGGTAGAATGATAATTATGCAAACTGTTCTTTGTTTTTTTTAGGAATAAGTAGTTCAAGTAGTTTCATTTTGTATGGCTCTTCCGATTGAAAAAGTACCAGTCCCCTTGACTACACATTACCTGGGATTTAATTTGTTGGTGGAATATGGCTATAGTTGCAATATTGTCTTTTCCTGGTTGCCTTGGCTGCCTTAGAATAATAGTAATTCCATTATTGGAACATGGGCTTTTCATCATCCAGCTTCACAGTGCATTCTGAAGATAACCGTGCAGTTTATCATTGCTAATTTTGCAGATTTTAATTTGCATATGGGCATTGAATTGTTTTGCTGAGATTTAATATATTCATGTTATCTATCAGGGTTTTGGGTAAAAATCAACTATGCCCAGCTGAATATTCTGTTTGTCTGTCCATCCTAGTCACTGAAATTGCAAGAATCCAGTGTCACTGTGAAGTTTGTTAGGATGTGATCTTTGATTCTTCTCAGTTACCAATTCCCTGTCCTAAACTTAAACCATGGCCAAATCCAATGATTTCTGAGTAATTTTCGTGGACATTCAAACTTTTGAATGTCCATGAACAGAAGAAAGAACCAATTCACTTGCCTTCAAAACCCTACATGTTTGATTAGTATATTTGGTTCAGGAGGTGCTCAACACCAACCTTTCAAACATTTGTCTGCTCATCAGCTGCCTCCCAGACTCAATATATACCTTTCATACAGGTCAGAGTTTCCGGTCATAATTGTATTTCCCGTCTGTCCGCCTGCAGACTCCAGCTGTGGGACTAACGGCGTGAAGAAGTCATCAGACGAGGCAGCCGGGACACCGTCACTGTTCCTCAACAACACAGAGCATGCCACCAGCCCGGCCAAGTCGCCGGTGAGCAGCAGCAGCCCACTCCCTAATTTAACCCTGCGGTCTGTTTTTAGCTGAACCGCCCAGCCAAACACCCAACCTTGGCCCGCTCCCAGTGTCAAGCCAGAAATATGAAAATTAGGTTAGGTGTCTGGCATTTTGAGCCTCAACATGGGATAGCCATTTGCAAAACCACAAATTCACCGGCTCAAACCCAGCTGAAAAGGTGTCAAGCGGGAGTATAGAAGATCATACAGGAAGGTTTTTTTTGAAGGGAAGTGGTTAAAGGACCGGCTGCAAGAGTGCCTGCAATGCCAGCGATGCACCACCTTGTAACCACCCCTGAAACGGCTCCCTGACGCGCTCTGGATACTTCTTCTTTTACAGAAACACGAAAACGAAGAGGACGCCGCGAGCCCCGACAAAGAAGGAAACAGAGGAGAGAAGAACGACACGGACGTCGCGTCGTCTTTCGTTTTCGGTCAGAATATCAAGGACAGAGCAAAGGTCTCCTCATTTCACATCCGCTCACTGGCATATTTACAGTAACTTCCACGCTATTTATACAGGGTTTTAGTTCAAACGAATGTTTTTAGTGAGTGTCTATTGGGGTAAGGGTTCCGTTGGGTAGATAAGAGGAGGTGCCCTCTGTTAACGCCTCTCTACTCCCCAGTTGGAGGAGAACAGTACGGAAGACAAATCCAAGGAGTCCTCGCCACAGGAGTCGGAGGGCACAAATTATTTCCTACAGTACATCTCTACCCCAAGGTAACGTGGGACGCACCAGAGACTCCCATAGATGATCGGTCTTGGGTGTGCTCCGCTCCCCCAACGTTTAAGCTGAGGTTTAAACATTTAAACCTTTAACGTTTTTCTTTGCTCTGATTTTTCACGCAGCTCAAAAAATGCTACAAACAACGCAGACTCCGGGGCGAAGTTCGTATTTGGACAGAACATGTCGGAACGAGTGCTGGTGAGCTTTGGCCATTCTTGTTATGAGAGCGGATTGTATTTGGGAACATTTGTGACATGAGAACGATGAGTCCTCCTTTGGGCCCACTTTGGACTTCATCCTTCCTTTCTGGAAAGTATGGATAAGCCAGCACATGCTTTAGTTCCTCCCAATGTTGCTGGTTGGAATGAACGGTGTTGTTATACTGATAATGTTTCTGTTGATGAACTTTCTGAAAGCATGTGAAAGGGCATCGGGTTCAAGGTGTTCCTGATTGTTTTCATTTTCAACAAAGGGATATGTGCTTAAACGCCAGTTCATTTGTTTTTATCTATTGCAATGTTAAGCCGATAAGACGCTCCACCTCAGCTTCAACCCCCCTAGATTTAGTCTCACAATATTGATATGCTGTGAACGTATACGGCCCAGCTGTAGTGACTGTTAGAGTACCTCCAATAGAGTTCAATAGATCCAGCCAAACAAATTGGAAGACATTTGGTGTGCTGATGTGAAGAAATTAAGGTTCC
>OMKX01000440.1:0-15054 GCA_900302425.1 Brosme brosme
ACGTATATACATAGGCTTGATCATTTTTCTTTTCTTCCCTCAAAATTACAGATGCAGTGGTGAGGAATGTTTATTACAAATACTTTCATCCGAAGGAGGCCCTTGTATCTAACGGCGTATTAAACAGGTGTGTTAAGACCGTGCTTCCATTAAGCTTTTCAGCTCACTTATGATATTAACATTACTTGGTCTGACATAGCTTTATTCTCATAGCTTTAACAAGCTGTTCGCTCCCCTCCCATCCTCTCCTACTTCAGAGAAATCAGTCGTGCTGCAGGTAAAGTGGTGCCGGGGACCACCGAGGATGACAGCACCGGGCATAATGCTCAGTGAGTCCTCTGCTCTCATCCCTCTTTTCCCCTTTGAGCTCTTGTGTGATGTAGCTTATTCAGGTGCCTGTTGAGCCTTTCAGCAAAGCTGTCGAAATAGAATTGTACTTATTTAGTAAAATAATATTTGTATCAAATTCGTTTTTGAACTGATGTGGGTTGCTGTCATGCCGCATTTACCCCTGAGTAAAGTACTCTAATCTAATGTAATCTCTTATCTAGTATACTTTATTGAAGCTGTTGCGCTCTCTGAAGAAACGCTGCTGTCTTTGTGTTGTGTACGCTGGGCAGGGCTCTGACATTCGTGTACCCATACGGGGCTACGCTGAGCGTGATGAAGCCGGCTGTAGCTGTTCTTTCCACCGGCTCTGTCTGCTTTCCCCTTAACCGGCCTATCCTAGCCTTCTACCAGGTCAAGGTGAGCATTCACGTCAGCTTTTACACACGTCTTTAATAAACACCAGGTGGGGCGTGTGCATTCATCTATATTTGACAGCCGATATCTGACTGTTGTCTCGTGTCTTCTCATTGAAGGAGATGGGAAAGCTTGCCGTTCTGGGCTCCTGCCACATGTTTAGTGACCAGTACCTTGACAAAGAGGAGAACAGTAAAATATTGGTGAGTGCGTTTTAGTTCAGTTCAAAACTGCGCAGCATTTCTATTTTGGGTTGGACGTTTGTGGAGAGAGCTGGTTGTGGTGTTGTGGCCTGACAATGTTTCTTCCACCCAATCAGGATGTGGTGGTTCAGTGGCTGACAACCGATAACATCCAACTAAATCAGATTGATGCTGATGACCCAGAGGTAACGAGACATGATTCTGAACCGTATAACTAATGACAACTTTCACAACAACTACTCTCGTCCCCTTGTGTAGATCACAGATTACACCATGCTACCAGACACAGGGCGCCTGTCCGACCGTCTCCGGGTGTGCTTGCAGGAGGGGGAGGAGAACCCCAGGGACTTCACCTCCCTCTTCGATATGTCAATGTTCAAACTGTCCACAAACACCTTGCCTCAAGTAATCAGGTACCTACCCAATGCAAAGAGCGATGTCTGTAACAACTGACTCTTTCTATCAAATAACAGGCCATCTTTATTCAATTTTTTTGCAGCGCTTACCAGCAACTCAATGTTAAGCATGAGCCCTTGCAGTTGATCACGCCCCAGTTTGAGACACCGCTACCTCCGCTTCAACCTGCTGTGAGCTTCCCTCCCCGCCATGACTCATTCCTTCCATCAATTCATAATTTCAAACACATGCCATGGGTCACTTAAGCAATACTTGCGACAGTGGCTTTCTTGATTGTCATTGTCTTATATACAGCAAAGGCTCTTGTAGATGTGAGGGACATTTACATTGAATTGTCGCTTCTTCCCCCCTACCCAGATCTTTGGGTAGGGGGGACTGGGCACACTTTCAATTGTGTGCCCTATTTTTATTCCTCTTTTCATCTTAGCTGTTATTACTTGTTTTATCTGCCTTTTGGACAATGCCTGGAATTCAAGCATTTCATTGCCATTACTGATAACTGCCCGTTGTCCACTAATGTGTTTATACATGAAACTTGGTTGCTGTCCACTTTAGGTCTTCCCGCCTGCGTTCAGGGATTTGCCCCCGCCCATGCTGGACCTGTTTGATCTGGATGAGGCTTTCTCCTCAGAGATGGTGCGCCTGGCACAGCTTTCCAATAAATGTGAGTTTTCAGGAATCTTCTCAGTCTCATTTGCAGGACAGACTTAGGCCCTAGATGGGTGTCTCTAAATGATTGTGTACTTTCTTCCTCAGGCACCTCAGATGACGATCTTGAGTTCTACGTGCGCAAATGTGGGGAGATTTTAGGGGTGACGGGAAAGTTGGATAAAGACCAGAGAGATGCCAAACACATTCTGGAACACATTTTCTTCCAGGTAGTTGCCTTCAAAAAGTTAAATCAGGTGAGTACACGTACACACACACAAAATCAATCCGTAAGAAAGTGCAATGTCAAGACACTGATCCAATGTCTTATCTTTCACAGGAGCACGAGATCAACACAGAGGCACCGTTTTCCACATTCTGATTAGATTGAGAATACTTTAGATTCACAGCTTTGCATTAAGTAATGAGCCTTTATAGCCATTACACTTTAAGAATCGTACTCCAACCGCAGAAATATCCAATTATCTGCCAACTATCCAAGTGGATTCTATAAAGTTCATATCACCAACATACTAATTAAACTATGACAGATTCAAGCAACAGGCATGGTGGCTTTAATGCACTTTGACAAGGTCTAAGGCATCAAAAGGTGGTCTGATGTCAGGTGCATAGCACACAATACATGTCGAACTAATGTCACGTGGATGTTCGGCAGAGAAGGCTGGCATAAAAGAACACGTCAGCCTTTTGTGGAAATGTAATACTACAATGGTGTGCTGATGAATGGATCTTTTCTACTGTAAATAATATTTACAAATGCATTTGATTAAAAAAACTTTATTGAAATGTAGGGATTGAATTTTTTTTTTTTTTAAACAAGTATTTTAATACATACAACAAAGCCGCAAGTAATGTAGGGGTTCTATAACAGTTCACTACCATTAATCCTGCATGCATCTTGTGGGCTGAAGAAATAAAAACAAAAATAAAACCGGATGAACTAACATGTTTCCAACAACAAAATATTGTGCTATGCCCGTTTGGGCAAAGCATCCTGCCATATTGGAGAGGGAATCTCCACCAGTAATAGAGGTGCAGAGCGAAGCAATGGACTCAATGTGCACTCCAATGTTGTGGATTCCACGTAGGGGTGGGGGCCGGTGTCTGTCTTGATGAGCGAAAGGTCCCATGGAAGTTGGGATGCTGAAACGTCAATAAGGGACTGCTCAAAAGACACCACCACCCTGTGCTTCTGGTGCATCTCGTAGGGGGTCGAAACCTTTCCATCCAAAAACACATCAGTTTGGGATTGGGGACCTCGCGTGGCTAAGGCGTTCACGTTCCGTTCATCTTGGCAGGGAGAAGATAAATCCGACACTTGAGAGGTTAGGGTGGGCAGCCTTCCCTCAGAGGATTTATTTGCCGTGTCATTTGACATTCGTGATATAGACAGATGGTCAAGTGACAAAGTAGACAGTTGATTCCGCTCCCCAAAGAATGCCCTGTCTAGCTCTGACGGTGAGGAACAATCAAAGCTTCTCGTGTCTAGGTATAAAGTAACAAACAAACAAAAACGTCACTGCATTAAACAATTTTGATTCAGATCAGAAAGAGAATACAACTTTTTCTTTATTTACCAGTACGAAAACGTTCAGCCTCCATGTTTCCTCTCATCCAGTGAGTGGCAATCAAAAGCCAGGTGTTTTAAACTGTCCAAACTACTTTCTAATTAAGACACCTGGCGTCTGAGCCATCCGATACTGAACATTTCTCAACAGTTCGTGTTTACTCTATTTTTTGTTCGCTAAATGAAAGATAATTTATTGTATATATGAAAAAAGGTAGCCTAGGCCTACTTTAAAGCCACCGATATAAATACAATTTTGACAATAACAGAAAACACCGGTGCTAATGATTCTTGCTCAGATGGACATACAATGTGTTAGTACAACCTACATTTTTATGAAAAGTATATTTTATAAAGGGTTAAGTATAAAATGGTCGGAAGACAGAATGGAATATTGTATTGTAGGACATTTTGTAGACAGTGGAACTGCAATTTGCGCACTACAAGTTGCGCAGCTACGTCATATCCCGGTTTCCAGGACAAAATAAGGGCGCGCGATAAGAATACTTGAGCGGGGACCACAGGCTTTTCCAGCTGATCGATTCGTCCGCCTTTTTCCATACAACAGTTAATGTCGAAGTGCGGATACATATAGCTCTAAACAAGCAATCTGGATATCACGATCAATTATCGCTAATACATGCACTTGCCGTGCAAGAGCAAGGATATATAAGTCATTCCGATTGTAAACAACTGTAGTCTGGGCAATGTCCTGGTGGTCGCGAGGGTAAGAAACATTCCATATCAGCTTGATATATCTTAATTGCATCCACTTCTGCAGCTAGATTGTCACTTAAATGTAATCGGGCATACGAGTTGGATTAAATGGTTTTTGAATGGAAATGCATTTCCTTTTCTAATGGTCGATTGTCTCTGCCGCCCTTTTCACTACATGAGGTTTAAGGATGTTAGCAACAAGTTTTTTTCTGTTAAACGTCTTTTATTTTTTTGGAATCTTTATATCTTTATAAAGTCATGATCTACGCACTTTGGTCGACATTGAGAAAGTTCCCATTTGAGCCTGCTGTGAAGTCTATAAGCCTAAGGCCTAAATGCTGTAGTCAGCCACTGAAAGACACTTGGTGACCAAGCTGACCTGGTTACAGGGGTGGGAGTTGATACCCGCGCTATTCGTGTATTTTAATCACGTATTAAACTAACTTTCACAGCGAAGATGGCGAAGAAGCCATGTATCAGGACACGGATTCCGACGTGGCAGAAGCCAAGGATTGTGGAAAAGTAAAGGTTAAATGGACGCAGGAAGAGGTGAGTCTTCCAACTCTTTCTCATGAAATAAGTGTTGCTGTTTTGTCACTAGTTTCCCCGAAATGTCTAAATAACTCATGCTTGATTCATATAGGATGACAACCTTAAGGCGCTGGTTCAAAAAGTGGGACCTGGTGATTGGAAATGTATTTCAAGCTTTATACCGGTGAGTTGTTCTGTACTTTTGAGACATGCATATCAATAGACCGAGTTTATATTGCTGTATTCATGTGTTGGACAGACTTAGATTTGTATTCTGACATGGACTCACGAGGCTTCTATCTATTTTGCACTTCTGTTTATTGTATCTTCAGTCCATACTCCTTCTTCTAACATTCGGAAGTATGCTTCAATTCTTCAGAATCACTCTGAACAGCAGTGTCAGCACCGGTGGTTCAAGGTTTTGGATCCAGATCTAGTGAAAGGACCATGGACCAAAGAGGAGGACGAGAAGGTAAATGTCTTGCTTGTATCTTGGCAGTGACAGTCAAATTAACTGTCACAATAGCTTGATGTGAATAATGTGGAATACTACTGTGGTTGTTAGAATCATCTGCTGTCCCATGTTCTCATCAATCTTCATTTGTTCTTTTTCTCTTTCTCCCTACTTTAGGTCATAGAGCTGGTTAACCAGTATGGGAACAAGCAGTGGGCATTGGTTGCCAAGCAGCTGAAGGGCCGCCTGGGGAAGCAGTGTCGAGAGCGCTGGCACAACCACCTGAACCCCGACGTGAAGAAGTCATCCTGGATGGCCGAGGAGGACCTGATCATCTACAAGGCCCATTGTGTGCTGGGAAACCGCTGGGCGGAGATCGCCAAACTGCTTCCTGGAAGGTAGCTATGCCCTTCAAAGAATGAAAAGTTTTTAATTTTAGGGCCAGGATTAGAATAGTGTGTTGGTGGCCTAGGTGGTCCTACGACCCAGCTGTCATGTTCTGCATCCATATCCTGAGATATTATGTTTACAATAAATTTAGGTATTAAGCAGATGCTTTTATACGAAGTGACTTCAGACACAGAAATCAGATACATGTCGTTAATGAGCAGGCAGCAATAAGACATCTCGCTCAAGGATGCTTACAGATTGGCTGCAGATTCTGGGGATTAAACCCCACTAACTTTCATCTGGGATTCAACACCTTGATGACTATCCTGCCCTCAAGATACCTAACCTAGCTCTACCCGTATTCACTATAAAACCAAAGGTTTCTCGAAGGACTTCTAATATTCTGGGATTGTTGTGTATTGTATTATAGTATCATCACTTGTATTGCATACCGTTCATGTCATGCCCTCTGTGTTGTATGTATTCCATAAATGTATACATCTGTTTTTACTAACAGGACAGACAACGCCGTAAAGAATCACTGGAACTCCACCATTAAAAGAAAGCTGGAGATGGGCTTCTTTGCTGGGGCGGTCTTCAAGCCAAATGAGTACGAGGACCTGTTGGCTCGTGCTGATAAAGACTCGCAGGTGATTAACTGTAATTCAAAGAGCAGCAGCACTAATGTTTTGTAAAACGACTTGCATGAAAGGCAGAGCTGAATTCTTACCTGGTTTCACAGATGCCCCATAGCTCTGAAGCTGGAGCGGACATGGAGCCGGAACAGAAAACACCCACCCAGGTAAGGGGCAGATTAGCTGCTTCGAAAGAGGGTGGGGAAATAGAAGGGAAGCCTATAGTTGAAAGTATGAAGTTCCATTAGAATTGTGATTCATGTTGCCGCATGGTGACTAACCATGTTAGTGTTCCAACCATGTAGGGGGGTTGTAGTGACCGGGTTTGATTCCAGCCTGTGGTCCCATGTGAAATATCATTATTTCTCTTCTTCTACCTCTGTTTACTGTCTCTCATCCCTGTCTATAAAGGCACAAAATCCCATACAAATTGATTAAGGCAATTCTTATTTATTCAAGAAAGCTTGCAAAACTACAGCAGCTGCCACAGTTTTTCTTTTCTTTCCTTAAAGATTTACTATTCTGTTTTCGCAGGATACGATGACTCCAACTGACCGAAAGGGTGCTCAAAGAATAGCAGCTCCTTCTGTGGAGCCTCCTCCTCCTCCTTCGTCCTCCAAGGAGACGTTGAGCCCCAAGACGGAGCCTGACGCCTCAGCAGAAACCAGCTGGGTGGTGGACAGCTCTGGCTTTCTCTCTCCCACTGGCCCCGTGTTAAAAGAAGTGATGGACATGGTGGATGGGGTGGGTCCCGTTATTTCCCTTATAAAATCGTAGTGCTTTTTTGATAACTTTGATGTTCAAATCAATGGGCCTTGTGTTTCTATCTGCTACTATTTAAGCATTAAGCTGACGCTTTTTCTTCCAAAGCGACTTAGAGTGACTTGAGATGCTGCTCATTAAGAAGCAGTTAGGCAAACTTGCTCAAGGATGCGCACAGGTAGACTGTGGACGTTGGGGTTTGAACCGTCCCAGAACCACAGCAGAAGTAAATCTCACAGCGTGAGACGAACACCTAACCACTAAACAATGCTGCCCCCTGCATTCGTAGCATGCTATCGGTGCATCCCTAACCGGTACTTAAGAACCATCCTCGTCTGTTGTACAAGGACATCGATGGCTGGTGCAACCTTTCGGCGTTTGACCTGGCTGAGGACAGCCAGAGCCCCGAGCGCCACCAGTTCCGCCTGGAAGGCAGCGCTCTGCAGGAGCTCAGCAAGGGCAACAAAGGCGAGCTCATCCCTATTTCGCCAGGGGGCATCACGCCGCCCTCCATACTCCACCGACGGAGCCGCCGCCGCATCGCCCTGTCCCCCGGCGACGGCAACTCTATGACGCCCAAGAGCACGCCCGTCAAAATCCTGTCCTTCTCTCCCTCGCAGGTAAACACTTTTGGAATTAACACCAGTATCAATAGTTGATGGTAATCAATAAATCTGTTAACAAAATAATTGAACCAGAGGCTGATTCTTTTTATATACACAAACTAATGAAGTTCACCATCTAATTTAGTTTTTGCTTGCCATATTTTATCGAGCAAGTGACGTGACATTTTGATCCGTTCCTGTCACTACCATCTGGATGCACTCCATAACAAAAGGGCATTGTCTTTCAGTTCCTGAACATGTGGACCAAGCAGGACTCCCACGATCTGGAGAATCCGTCCCTGACGTCCACCCCGGTATGCAGTCAGAAGGCCACCGTCACCACCCCACTACAGCGCGACAAGACGCCCCTCATCCAGAAGGAGAACTCGTACGTGGTAGCCATGAGCTCTCAATGTATTCTCCTCCTTGTACATGTTGGTTCTTAAGCTAATGATCCTTACATAATGTGGCCGGATAGTCCAGAAGCTAGGGTGTCCCCCAGATGTCTTCTATCTACCTGTAGGCGTCCTTAGATGTCGATCCCTTCCCTGCTCCATAATGAATTGCACTTAAAAGTCCCTTTGGATAAAACCATCTCCTAAATAAGACAACATTGTAATACCTTTTTCATTCTTAAAATGTTCCTGTGTAGGTTTATTACGCCCAATCACAAGTCAGAACTGTGTACTACTCCACGAACTCCGACGCCGTTCAAAAATGCCATGGAGAAATATGGTCCATTGCAGCCTTTGGTGAGTTCCTCTGTGAGTGCAGAATAAATATGTTTTAACCTCACAACACCTCCAGGTATCTGAAACGTCTCCTTCCACCTCTCTGTATCTCAGCCTCAGACTCCCAACCTGGAAGACGATCTGAACGAGGTCATGCTCCGGGAGGCTGGGATTGAAATGGTGACGATCCAAAGTACTCCTGAGCCACGCCGCAAATCCCTGGTGGGTCCTGATGGCCTCCGCTTACTAATTGATGCATGGAAATATGCTGACCTATTTACATGCACATTTGGTGTCCTGGCTGTATAATGTGTTTAGCAAGTGACATTACATTTTGATTGGTCACTACTGTGTCTGGATGCACTCTTCACTCCCCACTCTTCACACACAAATGTGTTAAATTCCTGAACATGTTAACTTAAGGACAATACATGGTATATAAATACCAGCAACATAAACTATTATTCTTGCTTCATAAGATCATTTTTCTCAGAGGACTGGTCGGAAATGTTTGTGTTATTCAGTTCTAGTTGGACCTATTTGTCGAAGTTTCCGCTCTATTGAGATCTAGCATATACCTTAGTGTCAAATGCAAATGTCAAAAGTCCTTATTTCGTTCATTGACCGTTCTATTTTATTATTTGCTTTTGATGAGGCATTGATTCAAAAGGAAAAACAACAAAATGCGCTGCAGCTAGCTTGAATTATTACCTGGTTGACCCCTGAGGCAACTCTTAACTCTTATTCAGTCATTTGGTAATGGTTTTATGCTTTGTGTTCAACCTCAATTGTGTCACAGATGTTTTGAACTAAAGCATCCGATGAATACTTAATTTCAAAATCCATTGTACAAGTTTCACTTGGGCTCTCACTTACTTGGAGTCTAAATGTGTTTTTTGTCTTTCCAGCATCGACCTCCTATGAAGAAAGTGCGCAAGTCTTTGGCACTGGACGTAATCGACTGTAGGAAGACCCTAGCCGCCAAACTCAAACCTAATAAGCCTGAACCTAAACTCTCCACACAGGTAGGGGGCCTTCACAATGTATTATTACTATTACTGGAAACCAAAAAAACAAACCTATTAATCTTTATTTTTTTTATAAAAAATTCTTGGTGCTCAGGCGGAGACTTCGCTCTCCATGTCCCTGGACCTGTCTTCTTCGTTTTGCACCAAGAGGGACGAGAACGTGTTGGACCAGGGCTTCCTCATGGAGCCCAGTGAGTGCACGCCCCAGCCCTGCTCTCTGCCCCTGACACCGGTGAGACACACTGCAGCCTGAATTTAACATGCTGGGAGTGGGGCAGGATAGGATGGTCTGGGGTTAGGGGTGTTTACTTCCAGCCCAAAGGTTCGTAGTTCGAACCCCGATGCCAGCATTGAGCCTGCCTGTAGGTATCCCTGAGCAAAATACCCTAACCTCATGCATCTAAATACATTAATTCAGGTTGCTCGTAAAAATGTCTGCTCAACAACCGTGGGGAAAAATATATATATTCTTGAGCCTCACATTTTAACTTGGTTATTATTAACACAAATCATTTCCGTTGCAGATGTCCAAAGAGTGGGAGATGGTTGTATGTGGAAGAACCAAGGACCAGCTCATAATGACTGAGAAAGCGAGACGCTACCTGCGGTCCCTCCGATCACGAACCCCAAACCGCGCTCTCATCCTGTCCTGAGATGCCCCTCTCTCTAGGCTCTCTCCTTCGAACTCTCTTCATTCCTCCATATGCCAAGATTTTGCATTATCTGAACGTTGTCACCATCTTCCTAATTCGTCAGACTTTAGATGAATCGGACAAAGCTATGGTTTTGAATAGTAACATTTTTATAACTAGTGTACTAATGTAATAGACTGGATGATACCCAATCATTTAGCTGGGATAGTAAATGTGTGTGGAAGGACAATTGGTCATTCTGGTTCAAAATACCCTTTTTGTAGGTGGTTTTGTAAAACATTATGCAAATCCCATTTCGTTAAGACATTTTTGCACTTGAAATCTGTTTGGGGAAAAGCAATAATGAATGTAAATGATTGATCAAAGGATTATTTTAAGCAGGGTGGGGCGATTTGTTGTTACAAGTCACCTGATGAGTACGAAGCAGTGTTTTAATAGTGTTTGAAAGTACGCTCAGGTTATGTACATTACCCAATGTAAAAAAATAAATAAAGTATTGAAGAATAAATAAGAAGCGAGTAAGTGTCCCAGTTGGTAGATGTATGTATAGAAACAAAACCTGAAAAAATAAACGCATGTGAATTTACTTTTTTTTTCTCATGCGATTTTTTTTGTATCAATGGCAAAGAGTATTGCGCAGACGTTATGATTCCCGATGTCGGGGAAGCTGGCCAATGCTGCGCTTCCACATCAATGCAAGTAAACGTCTAAAAATGTTCGTCAAGGAGATGCAATGAAGCCGACTCTGATTTATGCATTTCTATTTAAAAACATAAAATTGTCATTTAATGTGTGTATTAATCTTAACATATGAACAATAACACTAGAAAATATTTTCAACTAAATGGGAAATAGGACTACACAATAAATAATTTACTTCAGGGTCGGTTTTCAAAGTAATGGTTTAAACTGACTAAGCGCTGGGTGCACTCATATGAAAGGTCCACATCCGAGAAATATGCATATCAAACGACCCACTAGATCATCGCACAAGATACATTTTAAGTTAAATACATTTATTATACAGTGGTGGTCATTTTGGAGTTATTTGTTTTACTTATGATGTAATTGCTGTGATAATGTTGTATGTGAACATTTATTGTGAAAGGATTATTGTGTTTGACTGACACGATTCTAAAGTACCGGAAGCTATTGTCGGTTTTTGGTGACGCTGCATTAGACTGCAAGACATGGCCCAAACTAGTAAGAAAATTCCTTCGTTATTTTTGACAACTACCTTACATTTGTTTTGCTTGAGCCTTGTGTTTTCGTAGTATCTCCTTGTAATTGTATGCTTTAACAAGAAAAATGCACCAGGACTTCAGAATCCTCATGTTGGCTACATTGTTAGACAACGAGTGCAATGGACGGGGAAATGCTAAGGAGCTAAATGAATGAATCGATCTTTTGCAATGGATGTTGAAGAAAATTATATTCTAATTGAAAAACTAAACGTTCACTGCACTTTTGCATGTGGATGATTATTTGCTTCTGCCTTCTGTCCACAGGCTTGCTACGGGTGTTTCTCTTCAGCTTGGCTCTCGGAGCACAAGCACTCACACCGTCCCATTACCTCTCCCTGTCTGATGTGGCAAGACTTCAAACCTTCCTCGGCCAGCACTTCACGGACCTCGAATCCGCATATTATTCTATCGTCGGTCTGGCCAAGCTTGGAGCGAGTGTTGCAGATCAAGCTGTAAGTGTTGGATTGTTTGTGCATAATCATAGCTTCATATAGCTGTTACTCAGAAATATCCCGGAAGCTAGGTTATTATTGAACCTTGTAATGTATAGTTTTCCGTCTATATCAGTTACATTTACACTGCTACAAAGATGGATTTGGCTAACGTTATACCCCATCAACCTCAAACAAGTTTTTTTATGTTTGCAGGAAGCATGCCAGTTCCTAAAGGCCCAGCTCGATCCAACAAGTGTGGACTCTCTCTTCTATGCTGCAGTGGCCAGTCAAGCCCTAGCAGGATGTGAGGTATTGCTTAACAAAATTCCCTTATTTTGCAGTTCATTCAACATTTTTCCAGGGTCTTGTGTGTATAAATCTTATTCATCCAAATATGTGACTCAACTACAATCAGTTACTGGATCACAGTAGCGTAATGTTTCCATTGAAAACAGTGAGGTAGAATGTCAATTTTATGTTGAACCTACAGGGTTGGGAAAATATTTTTGAAGGTATGCGAATGGATGTCCATGTCTCATCTCATTCAGCATGTAACTTGATTTATCCGAGGTGAAAACAAACACTTAAATCCTCAGAAAATTGCTTCTTATGTCAATGTTTTGCTCAACGTGCAGCATGCCTGCATTTGCTGGGATTCTCAGTCATTCAGGCTCTACTAAGATTCAATCCCACTGCTTCTACTACTACTTTGGCTCCCTTTTAGATCCCATTGTCAAATGAAACCAGAGACATTCTCCTGGCGGCTGTGAGCGAGGACTCCACTGTGGCCCAGATCCACCATGCTGTGGGAGCACTCAGCTCCCTGGGCCTTCCCCTGGCTTCGCAGGAAGTGGTTTCCGCCCTCCGGGCTCGCATCAACAAGGAGGAGAATGTTGTGGCGTAAGCTCCTGTTTGGTTGGCTCGTCCCTAACTGGACATTTAATTATAGTGTTATCTGTTTCTAGAGTTGAAAGGCAATTTGGATGGGTTCTAAGAATCAAAATGATCTGAGAACTGATATGGAGACGAACTACAGTCTAGATGTTTCTTTCATAAAAAAACTAAAACTTTTAATTGTAACCAAGTAGTTGTATTTTTTCTGAAGTTTCATCCATAGCCCACTAGGTTTCATTTGGCTATTGCAAGTCGTACATGAATATTATTTAAGGTTATTATAATTGTATTGTATTTTAATGTACAGAGACATGTGTAGTAGAGGCATCTCCATTCATGTTGTTCTTATTGAATTTATTGTTATATATTTAATCCTGATCCTGACCACATGTCTACTGTAATATTACCCCTACTTTGTAATCATTTTATTCAAATTTTCTATTCCCAGAGTAACCTTAGCTCTGCAGACTGCTGCCCGCCTCTCCCAACAGGCTGAACTTGGTGGATTCGTGGAGGAAATTGAAGTGAGTACTGCATCAATTTCCCCACCAGGTGGTGCGGTCGTGCCATTCAGCAATTAATAAAGAAAAACCTGCTGTGAAGTTAATATTTGCAACTTTTGTTGACATTTTTTCTCACAAAGTTTTCATGTTATTGCGCTGAAGTCATCTATGAATTATTTTCCATTTGACTCATTTTCTTGTCTTCTTTCTTGAAGGATCTGACGGCTCGTTTGGACGATCTGGGGGGCCTTTACCTGCAGTTCGAGGAGGGGCTCGAGGCAACTGCCGACTTTGTGGTGGCCGCCTATGCTTTGTCCGACCACGTGGACGTGGAGCCCCCCTTGAAAGAGGTATCATCCGGCTAACCTGGCAGAATGTGAAATCAGATGGTAAGGTCATCAAAGGTCAGTCTTCTGACTGAGCATACCTCCTTTCTCCACCCACACAGGAGCAGGTCATCCAGCTGGTGAACTCCATCTTCAGTAAGAAGTCGTGGGACTCTATGTCGGAGGCCTTCAGCGTGGCTGGGGCCGCCGTAGCCCTCTCCAGCAACCGCTTCCACGTGCCGGTGGTGGTCAGAGCCGAGGGCCCAGCGACTGTGTCCCACAGCCAGCCCACCCTGCAGGTACACCCTGCCCACCACCCACTGTTATACATGAGGTCATCCAGTCAGTTAGCAGATGCATTTTTCTCCAAAGTTACTTACAAGTGAGGCTGAGAACAACCTAAGTGTACAAACAAAATTGACGTAGCGGCAAAAATGATCTAAATAAAAATCAAACAAGTTTGTGTCTGAAACAACTAGTGGACAGTGTGCAGAATCAGAAAGTTATTCAAATTTATTGTAGTTTATTTTTATTATTGGTGGTAGTTAGTAGCCCAAATACATAATTTCAAGCTTTGAATATTCGTCAGGTTTCCAAATGAATATTAGGTAGAGAAAGAAAAGTTCATTCATAGTGCGTATCTTTCACAACATGTAACGTAGCAGGTGGAGACCAAAGTGATTAAATTGGTAAAACCAATGTGTTATTTTAACAACGCTAAACAACTATCACGTCAGTGGCTTTCGGATCCACTCATCAGTCTGACTTCGACTCGGTTCCGGCAGAGCTTCAATGCAGCCCAAAAGTTTCCAAACACACACACGGTTTCCAAAGTATGAGAGTAGGCCTACTAGTATTACATCATATTAGCATCAGAGATGGTACATCTCAATGTAATAGTGGCATCCGAGACAGTAGCACATCACCACAAAGTGCATTCTGACTGAAGCTTGTGAGTGAGTAGCTTGATCCCCCTTCAAGGCACCACACATACAAGTATTCTTCACAGAGCTGTGGTTTGTGCTCTCTACACAACGTGCCCCGACATTGACCTTGTTTATGTGGGTTTTTCATCAACAGCTCCTGGTAACCAATGTCCTGTCCCAGCCCCTGGCCTCTGCCAGCGTGCTGGTGGAGAGCGCCAGTGCCCTGGCCACCAAGAGCATCATCCTCAGCCAGACCCCATTCACCCTCAGAGAGTAAGTTATATACAATTCAGATTCAGAATACTTTAATAATCCCAGGGGGAAATTATATTATACAAGCCTGGTTATTGCTGTGAGAGTGCCTGAGATATAAGGGGCTACCTTCTCTTGAATAAAGTAACTTGTATAGGAGCCTCATTTTCCCTGGGGACAGTACCAGTTATTTCCCTGTCTCAATTTAAAGGTCTTGTAGGGGCAGTGCTAGAGTTGTGCCATACAAGACTTCCACCTCATTGTTTCTCACTTATTTCTAAAAAAAAGGTATTAGTTGTACAGGTAATCAGAAGTGCATACATTTAAAGAGGATTAGTCTTTAGAGCAGCCTTGATTCAGTGGTTCATT
>OMKX01000441.1:0-10926 GCA_900302425.1 Brosme brosme
CAACAGAATGAAACCCAATAAACCGCCAATGTGTGCAGGGTCCGGGAGTGTAAATTGGGGTTCTAGCTCAAGCAGGCAATTTACCTCCAGGAGTGTAAACGCGCGGACCATGCCGCGAAAAAGGCGTGCATAAAACGGCCTATTTGGCAGTGTAAAAACGCTCAGTGAGAGAGGGCTGTATCTGAGTAGAACGGCTCAAAATAAGCAACAAAGTCAGTAAAGTGTCAATTGTGTTCTCTGTGTTGTTCTGCTAAGCAGCGGATGCTTGGTGATGACGTATTACGACGTGATGACGTATGTACAAGAGGCAACCGTACTCAGGCCCAGTTGAGATTGCCTAGTGTGAGCACAGGCAAGCGCACAGCAGGCGGGGGAGGCAATCGTACTTGAGCACGGTACAGGTGTGAAACGGACTTGGGCACGGTACAGATGGCCTAGTGTGAGTGCGCCCTAACATTGAATGTGTATGCAGAGCAGTGGGGAGATGGCCTACTTGTCGTAAAGGATCATAGCGTCATTCTGGGCCTCTTGTCCGTCATACTGCCCCTTCTTGGCCGCCAGCTGGTCCTGGAAGTTGTCGGCTGCCAGCCAGAACTGAAGCACATTCACGGCCTCCTCCTTCTCCATGTACTGGACCCCAGAATAGACACACTTCCCGTCACTTCACATCACATCAACTAGGACAGAGGCTTTTAATGAGGAGTGTATGATTCTAGATTGAACACCTCCTCCAAGAGGAAGGAATGAGCTAACAAATACATCAATGGTATTATTATACATATATAATGTTTTACTTGTAGTCAATATATGTTATATGTGTATAAGTACTAATCTGCTATGCAGTGAACACTGTTTTTGACCAGCCTTTTTTCAAATAGTTGGTTGAACGATGGATTGGATTGATATGATGGTAGGCTGCCAAAGCAAAATGCAAACCTTCAACGTGGGTGAGGAGGGGGGGGAGGGAACTGGGAGGGACTAACCTCGGAGAAATAGAAGAGAGCCGACTCGCTAAACAAGATGTCTGCCAGATACACAGAGCCGCTGGTCAACACCTCGATCTGGTATTTACAGAAATGATGGCTCCGCAGGAACTCAGTAAAGTGCCTGGTGGGAGAAGTACACGGCAGACATATTGTGGTGAAGATGACAGAAGGAACTGAGCACAGATGCAGATGTCAAATGTAGGAGGGGAGGGGGGCATGAGGGCTTTTATTTTGGAGGAGATGCACATGAACAGGAACTCACTGTTGTTCTAGGAGGAGAAACACTACCGACTGTGCAATGACGAAGCAGTTTGGATCCACCAGCCCATCCTCCCCACATATCTTAGCTGCACAGGGTGAGGGAGGGAGGGGGGAGAGAGAGATTGATTAAGGGGGGGGGAAGAGATAGTGTTGCCTAAGTCAAACCAAAACAATTTTTAGTCTCGGTTCATAAATCTAAATCAAAATGGTGTACTCAGTAAGCTTTGATATTCATTATGTACACATGACTTTATCAGAGTATGCATTTGAATAAAGTCTTTCCAGGGGGCCTATTAAGACAAACAGTAGGGCGCGAAGAACATATGGCTGCCTTACCGACTATGTCGTTTCTTATCTGCTCTGTGATGGGAATGGGTCTGGCTGCGTCGGGAGAGATGTACTTTGTAAAGATGGTGACCGCGTCGCTCTCTATACCTGAAACACAGACCACACCCCACAATCATCCTGCAGTCCTCGTCCGTTTTCCATCAATTATGGTTTTAATGGGGAGAGTTTGTTAGGAGTCAATTCGACGGGCTGTTTCTCTTCAGTACAATGAACAATGACTTCTGAACTTTTGGATCTTTTCTGAGCACATTATGCAGCAAGCGTGACTCTCAGAGTTGGACATAGAGCGAGAAGGACACCCACTCTTGATCAGGTTGTCGGAGAGGTCTCTCAGGGCGCTGGTCGACGGCAGCTTGAGGGGCGTGCCCGCCCTGGACGTAGGCGTCTGTCGGCCGGGGGTACTTGGGGTCAGGGGCCTCTCGTCTCCATCCACGCCGAGGGTCTCCCTGTGTAGGACCTGGGGCACGGGGCCCTCCCTGCTGCCGTCCCACACACCCAGCCCGGCGGCGGTGGTCGGCGTCCCCGGGGCCACCGGCGCCTGGCCACCCTCGGGGGAGGACGGGACGGGCTCGGCCAGGGAGCTGTGCTTGACCGAGTTCAGGCTGTGGGCTCGGACCCGGGACCAGCTGCTGGAGCGGAAGCGCTCGGCCTCCAGCCAGAAGCACGCCAGGTGGTCGGTGCCCCGCGTCTCCAGGAACTGGACGTAGTAGGGCACGGCCACGCCGTCCCGCACGATCTGCTCCAGCGTCTTCGACAGCCGGGAGCGGGTCTCCTGGGACATGTAGTTGACGCTGGAGCGCCCTGCGAGGACACACACACACACACACACACACACAAACGAGGGATTAATGTCAACGTACTCAAGTTTCCTTTAAAATATTTAACATAACGTCGATGCCAAGACAGTTGTATTTGAATTAGCCTTTGATCACAGTAGCAGTCTCAAAGGGTTTCTCAGGCCCACATTATATGATATATAAAAATAGTTATATAAAAATACTCCTAAAATATAAATATATACAAGCAAAATAATACTTTTTTTAAACACACATCCATTAGTCAGACCTGGATACTAAAATGCACATTCAAAGTGTTTCTAAGCTAGTATTCTTTTGACGTGTAGCATTGATTTTTCTTTATCGACCGTCTCCATCATTGTTCTCAACATGTAGTACACCTAGACCACAAGACCACACCTAGCGTTCCGTCCTGCCCAACAGGTTTTCAGAACCTCTGAAGAAAAAAAAGAAAAAAAACTGTCCAACCGGGTCATGAAAGGAGCTAGGCTCCGCCTGTGAGAGAGACGGTTTGTTTCTGTTTGTTTTTCTGATCATCTATTCGCTGTGGCACAGTGTCTGGCCAGGTAACTCCTGAGCATCCTCACCTCAGCTGCTTGTTTAACTCTCTCTGCCTCACCTCATCTATTTGTTCAACTCTCCGTGCTTCACCTCAGCTATTGTGGTGTTTGCTTAATAGCGTGCTGCTCTAGCCCTGTGACGCATGAAAGAGGCATTGTGTCCAACCTCACAATGTCTCTCTCTCTCTACTTGGCCTTCAGGGCATCCATCCAGTGTACAGCACAGCTCTCTTTCGAGACGCTTTTCTCACATCTAGCGACAGAGCGATTACATCTACCAAGATGGCCGTCGTACTAGACTTAAACATGGCGCTTCCTTGTTGGTTTATTTCTAGATGAGAAGTATATCACACTGTGAGAGAATGCCCTGATAGATGGTCTCTTCAGTTTTCTCAGGGAACACACAGTGCAAGACTCAAACTAAAGCCGGAAGACATCAAGACAAGCCAGAGTAGCACAAGGTCACACTTCCTTATTTACATAATCTCCAACAGCCAACACCAATGTGTTCCACCGTTTGTATATTTTACTGCCCCTACACTTATTTAACCTTCGGACTGTGTACATATGGCGTTAAATGCAGCAGTCTGTAAACCCAGCAACACCGTTTCCAGCAGGTCAACAAAATGGTGCTAACCAACAGAAGCCATCAGCTACTAGCATGGCTGCGGGGGCGTGAGCTCTAAAGAGCCCATGATGTAGCTAAGCTAACACACCAAACTGACTCCTCCTCCTCCTCATTCTTCTAACCCTCTTCCTTTTTTCGGTCCCTGCGAGGTCTCCCTTCACAGAGGCTAGCTCAAGTCAGTAAGTTGGGCCCACTCGCATACTCAAAAGCTGCAGCACTGGTTCTTCCAGCCGGACTATGTGTTGCCCCACACACACACACACTATAGAGAGGACCTGCTCCTACATGTCACTTCGCTGCTCTGGGCTCCTAAACACACCCTCACAGTGGAACCTTGTGCTTACCAAGCCATCCAGAAAACTGATTGGTCTGACCATTCATTTACTATATATCCAAAGTGATTTGCAGTGAGTTGAGAAACAGATACTTTAGGAGCGAGTAAGGGGGTAGGCATCTTGCGCAAGGATACCTACAGGTAAGGCTGCACTCATTGGGGGTTCGAACCCAGCACCTTTCGGCCTGGATTCGAACACTCTAGCCACCACTACACTCTCCAGTCCCCTGATTTGTACCTGTTTGCACCGAGGCCTAACCTTAACCTAGTTGTGTAAGTTTAAGCACTCGGCCGTGACCAATCAAATACGGCCGACCATTTACATCGCCTAGTTGGCACTCTTGATTGAGGACGTTTTCCATTCAAGACCCCCCCCCCCATACCGAGGTCCCCGAAGTGGGCCGCCTCCATGTGGCTGGGCTGCTTCTTGAGGATGGCGGTGCGTCCGCGGGCGAAAGAGTCCATGTTGGCGGAGATGGCATTGATGGCCACATGGCTGGGTCCTGCAGCCTCCTGGATGGCGTGCTGGTTCCTCACGCCCCCCAGCGATGGAGAGTGGGGGCTGGCTGGAGGAGCAGGGACTGGGAATAGGGGTGGATTGGTAAGAGACCCAGCAGTGAGGCAGCCGCATGGGAGGATAAATGGGGCATTTCATTCAACAATGCCCCTAACAGTGTTTTGGGTCACAGCCTGAATGTGCGACTTTCAGATTAATTTGTGTGAGACGGAGGGGTCTTTTAAGGAATGTGAAAGGTCGACTGAATGAAATCACAGTGTGTGTGAGGGACGCAAAATGACAGCCCCGTCAGTGTTTGTGTGTCTTGCACTTGTACTAGTGCAAACTTAGTTCTGGAGACAAACAAAACAAAAAAGTGTAAAGCTGGAAAGCAGCCAAGTGAAAGCAACCCTTCATTCCCAAATAATGAATACACTCATATTTGACTTAAAGCTGAAATACGTTCAAGACGGCTGTAAATATATATAACCTCTTCAAACAAGGACAGATTCGCATCCAGAGGGAAAGCATTATTTACGTTTTAGTAGACATCTTTTTTTAACTAGCGGCCACTTTGAACCGCCATAACTCTGTGATAACAATGGTAATTCAGCACCCACCTCTATTGACTTTAGCATCTGCTGGTCTCTCAGGTTCTTTGCTTTTGGCTGGAGGAGGCAAAATAAAGAGCAGGGATGTAATAAGAGATGGTTCACAACACACTTTGTTATTATACAGAGTGGACTGAGCTGGGGAGCACTGAGCAGCATATGGCCTCGTAGTAAGAATAATTCAGGGTCTAAATGGTAAGATGGATTATCACAATTAACACAGCTACATTTTGGCCAATACCAGAATGAAAATACCATTCTAAACAGTTCACCCGAGTCATAACATGTAAGTACATTTTGATCTGAGGTCTAGTATCAGATAATCAAACCTCAAGTCTTTTTTTGTATCACTCAAGGACATATTTAATTTTCATTCTGCTTAGACAATAAAACCAGGTATTTTGATAAGCCAACCCTTTTACTTATCATGACTGTATAATACCACTCAATGACTATAAACGGTAATATTGAACAATTGCCCAGCCGTTATAAAAGGTACAGAATTCAATAAAGGATGATACAGCAAGTATCTGGAAAAAAAAGATACATCACATGAATATGGATATAAATGACCCACTCAGAACACCAGTACAAAGACATGAGCTTAATAACGGAAGCCAAATACAAATAAAATATTAACAGTGTAGGCCCAAAATCTTTCCTTATCTGAACCGAAGACAGAGGACAAGGAAAGGACGAAAGTATCTTGCTGTATGGGATAGGATAGCAAGCCATCTATAGATGCAAGCCAAGCTATGGATTCCCTTTATGTTTTTCTATTGGCCTACTGGGACCACTGTTCAGGGATGATTTGATGATTTGTTAATCAAAATAGCAAACAGATGTGTGAAAAAAAACTGCACGTTTGAATTATGATGACAATAGTATGGCTGCCAATTAGAAAGAAAACATGTTTTGGGGAATTAACACCCAAACTTCCTGGCTGGCTTAAAGACCACTGTGGAGCAGCAATAAAATGTTTTTCCAAAATCCTACTTTAACTGTTTTGCCCATCTGGACACAGAAAGAAATATTTATAGATTTAAACAGAATCTTGAATCTTTTAAAACTGTCTTTCGATTCAAACATCACAATTTGTTGTGAAAACTAATTTTATGACACATAGCGCACCGAACAGATTGACATCTGCATTCAAGTACATTTATGCTTCGCTTAATACTATTTTGTTATTTGGGATAAACTTTTAACCAAAAGGACTTACATTGAAGTCAGACACATGTTGTTAAAGTAGAAGTCACGTTAAATTGAGGCACAAGTACATGGGTCACGCTTCTTGCTCGAGGGTCCCAATAGGATGTGGACATTGGGTACGGAACCCAGTACCTTTCTGCATTATACATTCAAAGGATTATGATATTACAATACAGTACCCTACTTCGGAAAACGGTTTTAAGAAATATACGTGACACATATGCATCAATGAAAGCAGTTACTTTTGTTAATAGGGACCGCAGACTACCAAGGCAATGCTGCCGCCTCCTTGTGTGTTGGTATTCAGAAAAACCCTTAAGTGACTTTCTGGTAATAGCAACCAAATGAGATTGAATTAACCACGCCGTATATTAAAATGATCATGCAGATTTAGGAAGTAACGGTTGATTCATTGTATATATTTCATATTGCATAGACCATGGCAGAATATCAGCAGCTCATTTTGATTGACGATTTAGCACAAGACTTCATCTGTATACTGGCCGACACTGCGCTTATTAGGGAAGCAGCAGACATATTTACATATTTATACAATTGATTAATACCTCAAATAATGTTTGTGGTGGTTATGTATCAAACACTTGGCTTTATCCCTGGGTGGTGAACGGTGGATGGGCATCCTTCAGTGCTCCACCGTGAACCTAGCTTGCCTTAGCTCTGACGCTGGCAATCGCAGAAAGCTATATTAAAATCCGAAGGACTGATCGCGTGAATTGTCGATTAAGTCTGCAGTGACAATCACAACACAGAGATGTCGTCCAGTAATATTTAAATGAGACAAAATATCAAGTGCTGTTAGATACAACTATGTAGCGTTTACGTTAACGTTACACCCTTGCAAATGTTTCCTCACCTTTCCTCTTGAAAAACGACATGACGATTTTCCCACTCTATGTATCCTCAGCTCAGAGACACCATTCCGTGAATTTGCGAGTCCCTTCATTCAAATTCACCTGTTGTTTACTTGAAAAGTGTTTGTTTGCAGGTGATTATGGACTGTCAAATCAGGATTTTCGCCAGTGGGTAACCAGTTCAGTCGCCATGTTGTCAATAAACGTCTCACTTCCGGACCGATGCGGCAGAAGCATTGTGGGAAACTGTAATTCAGCCAATTTGCACAGAAGAGGGCAGCATTTCCTTACTTTCAATAAACAACTATTGAATCAGGTGAAAAGTTTAAAAAAAAATCAGAGCCTATGTGAAATACTGCATAATAGATATTTGGAAAGTAAACAACACTCATGTTTGAGTTAGTGTTCGTTTCTTTTTTTCTCTTGGGTAACTCTTAGCCAACTGGAGGAACAGGTGGCCACCCACATATCCAAAAGTTGAACTTGTTTGACATGAAATGTAAGTCTCACCATGAGACCATCAAGATGTTCAAGTTTCATTTCAGAATGAATATATGCAGAGAGAAACAGAATGCAAACTCACGATATCAGCAGGGTATCACAAGGCTAATAAAATGTAGTGATGATTGAATGTAGTATATATATCATGTTTAATCATTTAATGTGAGGTTTATTAAAATATTAGTTCTTGTTACAATCGTGAACACAATGAGGGTTCCTTTTTTCTTAGTCACGTCCAATGACATGAGACTCCTGTGGCCTGTCGATGCGGTAGACGTATTCAGCAGGCAGGAAGTAGCCCACATACTCCACCGTGTCAGGTGTTGTATCTATGTAATAATGACCCCCTTCCCCGTGATGGCTGAAGCAATGGGTGTGCTCCACACGCAGGTCCAGTCCCTGGTTCCCAGATTGACAAACAAAAGACGAATTGAAGATTCTGACATCAGTTTCATAACAAAAATGTATTCAAAGTGTAGCATTTGCATGTATGACAATAAATACTGCATGCATGTGGAGTTATAAATTATGCTGCCAGTAGGTGAAAATAAACTACTGATGGTGAATCGACAGACGATTCTGTTAAAAATGGTAAACACTTTACTCACCGGGTCTCTGGACACGAACACAGACAGACAGATGATTGGTGCGTTGACCTCAAAGTGTTTCAGCCAATCGTTGACCTCTTCATCTGTGTTTAGGGGACAGATGGAAAACTCTCTTGGCTGTGAGAGCAATCATAAGTAGACATAAAAAAAATTAAACTTCAACCAAATGTGATAAGACAAAACAAAAGGCCAAATGAGCAGCATCTTTGATGGCATAAGATATTGGAATAAAAAAGAGCATAACAAATATAAATATCATTGTTGTTTTTCTCATACCATTATGTGAATTTTTGCTTTTCCTTTCTGGATGATAAAGGTGCCACCCAGAGCCAGGCTTTTATCAGGGTAGTGGGCCTCAAGAGTCTTCCTCATGGCAGTGACAAGGCTGTCCTCTCCGGTTCTCGTTTTGACCCTCACCTTAATGACCTGGTATAGGCAGACATAGAGAGGAGGTTTAGTGGAGTGGCGCATTCCCAACTGTTCCACCACCACTTTGGGAGGAGGTTTTATTGTTGTTAATGTGTGTCCAAAACTTAGAGGATGGGGCCCTCTGATATTTACTTGAAAACCTGCAAGTCGTGCCGTTTACATTAATGCATAACCAGTAGGGTTTCCCAATGAGGGAGGGGGAGGGCAGCGGGGGACAACTGACAAATAATGAAAAATGCAATCGTGAATGAAGCCCAGTGCAGGGAGGAACTGGTAGCTAATGTTTTAAACCTACATCTGACATACACATACTGTACCGTATTTGTGTTATGTGTTTTATATTAAAGTCCTATATTGAGCTTTAATCTGCTGTGCCTGCTAAAAACGATGCAACAAAATATCAAAAGGCTACAAACAATTAGTATTACAAAAATAATATTTAACATAGAACATAGAAACATTTGTTGCATTTTAATTATTTAGAGGGGAAATAAATTCAGCTCACCTTTCCAGGTTTTCCTTCACAAGCATACAGATTGCCCATCAGCCCAAAGTGGCAGTCTGGGAATGTGTCGCTATACCTTTCTTGTAGGCACATGCCATCGGCTGGATTGATGGAGGAGAAGTAGCTGCCATTCACTGCAGGCCTTCCTTCTGTCTCCGTCTTGACAAGGGGCATCAACTGTGGAAATCCCTGCATTAACTACCACTATACCACAGATTTATAGTACAACATTTGAAGATTTTTTTTCATCTAGGCCTTCTACATGTAGGCCTATACCTCTGCGTTCATTCCAACAACTCTAGAAGGTGCAGCTGCAGCGCCGAGGATGAAGGCTCCTGGAAGTTCCACCTCTTTTGATACAGTGTTCATGTCGTACTCCTTGAGATGAGAGGAGATGGTTTTAATTAAGTTCACAGTTTTAACTGGTGCACAACTAAGGAACCGTTTGACTGATGAAAGTACCTTGTGCCTCTGTACCAGAGGAACGAGATAAGGGACACCGCCAACATCAGTAATACGAGGATTCCCGCACAAACCTACATCGTGGAAATGAAAGAAAGGCGTTTGACGTGCATTCTGACAAGGTAGTTAGATACATTTGAGGGCTGCACATAGATCGCTGAACTAGTTCCCCTATATAACAGACCTTTGACCGGAAACTGAAACGGCTCTTTGGTCAGGTCTGGACAGTCGACAACACCAACTTGAACGTCAGCAAAATTTTTGTTTAACCCCGATTCCAATACTGCAAAACAGAAACAAATACATTTGATACATATTTTTTATAATATTTTGATAACATATTAAAACAATGCATTACCATTGCACAGTTCCTCTAAAGATGGACAATGTAACAGCTTTTTTTCGGTCTTGGTTATAGTTGCCATTTCTTGCTTCAACAAGTATACTGGAGTCAAATAACCAGGAAAAAGAAAAAACGCATGTTTATATAGTTGTCTGTAGCTGATTGGTCAGATCCTTCTTGCACGCGCCCACTTCATATTTCACTTCCTGGTCAATTTAGCGCATGTGTTGCCGTGTGTTGTGTTTACAGTTGCGTGTAGGAGGATAAACTCAATTAATCCTACGCTTTGGCACATTAGTATGTCATTTATACCTGCTATGGATTATCATTTTCTATGACAGCAATGAGGAGAGGACCAGAATACATAGGCGACACTTGGTTTTTCGCGATAAGCCGTCATTAAATCATCTAAAGTTCTCATTTGTAATTTGTAATTTGCAAGACGATGGAAGATATTAATAATGTTCCGGAATGTACTCAATGTTATGATAATCATGACCTGGTACCGGGTCAGACCTCTCCGGTCATTCTTGAGACCCCTACTTCTGAAATGCTCGAGGAAATATCAACATATTTTGAGGCTCCGCAAGGTATGGTGGGTAACTCTTCAGACGCAACCCTGTTTACAGCCGCCGAAAGGTAATATATTAATTCATATATAGATACAGAAACGTACGGAAGCGTATTGCATTCATGCAAAATAAAAATAAAAGCATCCGGTTTTTCTGAGGTAACGAGTTAACTATCTCAATAATTCAGAAAAACAGACCAGTTTTTCAGAATTAACGAGATGGTTACCTCGTTAATTCAGAAAAACCGGATGCTTTTATTTTTATTTTCATGAATGCAATACGCTTCCGTAGAAACTCTATTACAACTGCCCTTAATAAGAAACGTGTGTGTGTGTGTGTGTGTGTGTGTGTGTGTGTGTGTGTGTGTGTGTGTGTGTGTGTGTGTGTGTGTGTGTGTGTGT
>OMKX01000449.1:0-16763 GCA_900302425.1 Brosme brosme
GAGCTGTCTCCTCCTGTCAGGGGAGCTGCGTGTGGGCGGACAGGAGGTTACTCTAAACTAATTGTACGGTTTTCCTCCCGGGGGACAAACGTATCCACACTTGTTAAAGGCTGCAGTGTCGCCCAATGGCTGACTCTCATTAGTCCGACCCTGTCAGGAGCCATCAGCTGTGCGAGGCACGCCAGGGCCGTGTCAACCGTGATTACACCCCCCACAAGCTGCAGCTCTGGCCCTCCTGAACGCCCCGTCTGCTTGAGGATGCAGGGAGAGTTCACACCTGATATACTGTCTCTCTCATATCTTCGGGTTGAACATAAGAACTGATTAGGATGAAATGTAGCAGATCAATCATGTTTCCCTGATATGCCGCAAGAATGCTATGGTTTGCAAGAGATTGTTTTTATATTTTAGTAGAGGTTGAACATTCCATCCAGCACAAGTCAATGTAATGGACTAGATCAGTAAACTACACTATGTTACTGAACCAAAATATGAAAAGAATCAGATTCTCGGAGACAGTGGAAGCAAATATGTATGTGTATGTGTTCTAATATGCATCAGCATATTCTGATATTCAGTGTCGGCCTGGCAAAGAAAACATCCTCATTCTAACGTTTTCTATTCACATTAACTATTGGCAGTCAAAGGTCAAATTAGCTGTGAATAAAAACGGACTAATTGATTCCTTCATCCTGATTGAATGTTAAAATAGGGGTTGTATTTCAAACAACCTTGTATCAGTTGGCTACTTGGCTAATCCCATTCCCCTAGTGGACATATCGGTTGGTTGGTGGGTTAACCTTCTAGAACCTTGGGGAAACCATGACAACTCAAGTAATCATTTATAGGTTATCCATGTCCCATCCAGGTAGCATTTAGACTGAATTTCATTGAGTTGTCATAGTTTCCCCAGAGATTCTCGGTTTCAAGGTTTCCCCACCCGACTAACCAATATGGCCGCTAGTTGAATAAGGTCTATACCAAGTGTTCTTCTTACCCTGATCCAAACAAGGACAGGAAGATGTAGAGGAAGGCCAGGATAGCCATGCTGCGAGTGTCCAGGTTGCCATTGGTTACGCCCACAAACTCATGCAGTCTTCTGAGGAGCTCAGGATCCAACCGTTTGGTCTCCTCTTGTTTGGCTTCAAACACACAAGATTGGATTGTAGGTCTTGACAATGTTTGCCATGCCCAGAGTACTGTGCTTAAGAGAGATTTGCAGAAGCCTCTGATCTGACCAATGATGATGAACAATGCAAACCTGCTCGTCGTCGTTCTTACCGAAGGAGCCTGAAACGAGCAGCTGGAGCTCGGACACGTCCCAGGAGAGAAACGCGTCGATGTTGGGAAGATCTATAGAGACTTTGCCAGTAGAGGTCGACTTCAATTCCAAATATGTCCTAAGGTTGAGGCTGACAGCAAGAGCCACCTGTTGTGGTGAGATGAGAACACATGAATTCATGCATTTCATGACACAAGTTCAAAGAAAAATGCAAAGACTGAGATCAAAACGTCCTAATTTTGTTCAGAACTTATAAGGATAATGCATAACAATGATCCTGCAATGTCCATATTATGCCAAGTTGTAATAATCCACGATAGAACACTTTGACATAAATTATTGAGCATTTGTAATAATGACGACACAAATAATGTCAGTTCTACTTAGAGACACTGTAAACACACCTACCTTTCCGTGCACAACCGCATGTTCTCCATGAAGGATGGCCTTTCCTGGCGCGGAAATGATGCAGTGTTGGATATGCATTTGTATTACTTTACCTTCTGAAATTTACAGCATGTGTATGTACAGTTACTACCACTGTAGACTGCTGAAACCTTATGTAATATTACAGCTGGCGAGACGCCTCTAACACGTTCGTTCGAGTTCACTTCTATTGAATGTTACTTCCTTCAAAAAAAGAATACAGCGAATAACTTAACTATATTAATCGCTGTACTTTTTGATTAAGGATTGAATGAAAAGTGGACACATTGTTCACCGTATACCCGTTGCAGCATAGTGCAAATGACAACATAGCACATCAGGCATGGGGAGGTGCTCGTATGGTTTAGGATTTGAGCATCCAATGAGGGTTAGTTTACTCGTCACATGTTTATGATGCTATCCAATCACCACCGAGTATTCTCCATTGCGCATACGGCGACACCCGTGCCATTGGTCGTGCGACTATAGACCTTCCCAAATTTACGGAAAGTTCTAAGGGACAAAAAGGCGAATTTATTTACAATGGCTTCATTCGTTTTCAAGGTTTTAAATGTGCATTTGTTGATAAGGAGAGCCAAATGTTTAAATTGGCGGTCCACAGAAACATTGTTTGGCTTATGCAGAAGGTATATGTACTTTTAATATCTTTCAGACTTTCAAATGTGATAGCAACAAGCTAATTGCTGTATTGTACCCTAACGCTTGACAGGTTGGCATGGGGGTTGCTGTAATTGAGTAGAACATATTTATTTTAGGCATTAAACTCTTATTATACAGCTATTGTCAAACTAAGTCTATAGCTTGATAAAGTTAACTAACTAATCCCTAAGTAGGCAATGTTTTATAAATTCTGATTCTATCATTAATATCCCAGTAATTACTCCACTGATGGAGACGGCAGGGTCCCCAAGATATACACAAAAACTGGAGACAAAGGCAAGTTAGTATGTTTCTAATGACAACACAGCTGGTTAACATCCATTAAGATTTGACATGTTTTACTACTCTGTAGGTTTCTCCAGCACTTTCACTGGGGAGAGGAGACCGAAAGAAGACCAGGTGTTTGAGGCATTGGGAACCACAGATGAATTGTCTTCAGCCTTAGGGTAAATAATATTGACCCCACATATTCTTGATGTTGTCGTCCAGTACCTCAGTTCTATAAAGTGACCGGGGTTATTTCACATCACAGCTTGGCACGGGAGTTCTGTCTCGACAAAAGTCATTCATTCACCCATCAGTTGGACAAGGTACCGTCATGCTTTTTGCTATAGTCAGCATGTTCCGATAATGTTGCCCCCCGTTAACAATACAATTTTATTTCACCAGATCCAGTGCATTTTACAAGATGTGGGTTCAAATATTGCCACGCCTGTGTCCTCAGCAAGAGAGAGTCACAGAAGTAATTAAATCCCAAATTTCCCACCTGGGATTCGTTTTGAACTTCATGTCGTCTTCATTGTGTCGCCTCAAATATAGGCCTAAGTGCAGTTCTTTTCTTTTAGAGAAAACAACGTTCAACCCTGAGCCGATTGCAGAACTGGAAACCTGGATTGATGAATTCACAGACGAACTCCCACCGCTAACCAACTTCATACTGCCTGTAAGTCCCTCTCCCACCTCTAACTAACTTCATACTGCCTGTAAGTCCCTTCACCCGTCTGGGCTGTCGAGGGGAGTCCAGCTTGTTAAAACCAGTAACACGTAATTTATTTGATTAAACCAGTCTGGCGGAAAGAGCAGTGCCGCGCTCCACGTTGCTCGGACGATCTGTCGGCGGGCAGAACGCAGGTCGGTTTGGCCTCGTTTCTATTTGACGCTCCTCTTGTAAAACTCTGCATTTAAGTAGTAAATTTTTTCCTTGCTCTTGTCTTAGGGTTTCTCCGATTGTGCGCTCAGGCGAAGTGGATCCAAACGTTGCAAAATTTTTGAACAGGTACACTTCAAAGGTTCATGCATCAACGGACTTTTTCAAAATAATAATAATGGGTTATCTGAAAATATGTAAACTCTTCCCCTCAGATTGAGCGACTACCTGTTCACTGTGGCCAGATACGCAGCGATGAAGGAAGGCAGCAAGGAGACCATCTACCAGCGACCTACATAACATGATACTGTTTTGGGGGAGCACAGGAATCATGTAAATGTGATGAGACAAATGAATGAAAGATGCTGAAGTTTTGTTTTACAATTATATTACCAGAATAAAACCAAAGTATTCAAAATCCTAGTATGTTTTTCTTCTGATTGGCATAAAGGCCACTCATCCACGAGTCCAGGGGAACACGGAACAATGTTAGATTTGAAAAACATTTTAATCTTCAAGACTGAACATATGAGTTAAGCCAACATTAAGACTCAAACTCATTGTTATGCCACACTATGCACATTCTCAACCATTACTGTCTGAAAGGATTTAGTGAACCATCGTCTTCTTGCGCTGCTCTAGTGAATGTCAGGCCTGTCGTGGTGAAGAGCCAGCAGTGGAGACATCAAGGATTAATCCCCACACTGCTCTGGCACCAACTAGCCTGCCAGCTAGCCCCCTGTGACTAGCCTGCGTCACAGGAGCTGGCACCAGCCCTGGCCCCTCTGGGACAGGGCGTTGGCCCAGGTCATCAGGGACAGATTGCGGTCCTCATAGGGCGGGTAGCGCAGATAGGTGACACACTCGAACCGGGTGCCTCGAAGCAGGCAGGACTTCCGGTGGGAGAAGGTGTCAAAGCTGCTCCGCCCGTGATAGGAGCCCATCCCGCTCGCTCCTGTTGGGTGAGGAAGACGTGAAGAGTTTGATGTATTGCTATTGCCCCCCCCATGGCTTGGCACAATGAGCCATCCCATTTATCACAGCATATTAATGAGCTGCGCGGGAAAGGCACTCACCGACGCCACCGTAGGGCAGGGCCACCATCATGCTCTGCAAAACGCTGTCGTTGGCACAGAAAGCTCCGCTCGAGGTCTCGCTCATTAGCCTCGAAATGACCTGGTTGTCATGGAGATTAATAGAGATATGCATGGGCTCTGAGTAATGTGGGATTATTTCTCGGTGAGAGGCAGCGCTCCTCACCTTGTCGTCGCTGGAGTAGACGTACACGCACAGAGGCTTCTCCCGCCTGTTAATGAAGGCGATCGCCTCGTCGACGTCGTCAACACTCAGAATGGGAAGGACTGGACCGGTGATGTCATGCTGCATGATGGCATCTGTCTCCACCACGTTTGTTAGAATTGTAGGTGCTTCAGGCAAAACAAACAATGTTAATCAACAAGAGCAATACAGAATATTGTATGTAATATATACTGTTGATGTTTACATTAATTTCTGCATGTACATTTCTACGGGTCTTGCTGAATATCTAGACACAATTTTTGGTGTCGTTTTATTCTTATCTGAATACTTGTAAAGAGAAAGTGATTTGTATGCATGCTGTACTTTATGCTGTGACACCCAAATTCCCCATCTGTGATAAATAAAGACATCTTATTATAACATGATGAAATACAGAAGAATCACCTATGTATTTTTCTGCCTCGATCACCTGTCCCCCTACGGCCACCTTGCCAGACCTCCACAGCAGGTCTCTGGTCCGGTTAAAGCTCTCGGTGTTCCCCATGCGCCCGTAGCTGGGGGAGTCCTGGGGCTGCGTGCCGTAGAACTGCGTCACGCAGCACTTGAGCGCACAGAGGAGCCCCTCCCTGACAGCCGCGTGGCAGAGGACATAGTCGGGGGCGACCAAACTCTGCCCGCCATTGTGGAAGCGTGCCCAGGCAATGCGGCGCGCTGTGGCGGCCAGGTCACACTGCTGGTCTACGTAACATGGGTTCTTCCCACCGAGGACCAGGGTGACGGGGGTCAGGGTGCGGGCGGCGGCCTGGGCCACGCGGCGCCCGTCCTCTCTGTTCCCTACGGACGGATGGGCGGACGGACAGTTACTCTGATGCATCAGCAGCCAATCAGAGGATGCACAGTCAAAACAAACAGAATGCATCATGGGGATCATGTCATGGGGATCATATCATGGGGATCATGGGCAGTTTGGGTGTCACAGCACAAAGTACAGGACACATACAAATTCACTTTTTCTTTACAAATAATTCAGATAAGAATGAAACACAAAAAAATAGAGAATATATGTACCTATAAAGAAGACGTGATCAAATTTGAGTTCCACCACCTCAGCCAAGTTATTCACACCAGCAAAAAGCACATGGTAGCACTCCTGTAGGAAGGCAAGTTCAGAAAGGAAAATTGATACGGGTGTATGGGTTCTCATCATTAAAACCACCCCAATACATGTCCAGAGAAAATGTAATTAGATGATATCCAACCCCCAGAAAAGTTCTCACATGACGCAGCCGAGCTCCAGTTCCTGTCAATGGAGAAGGCTCACAAATACATCTGCATCAATAGTTACTTACATTATCAAGATATGAGGGGACGAGTCGATGCAAGAGCTCTGCTGTGTGGGAGGTGTGCTCATATGGGTTAACGAGGGCACAGTTTCCTGGATGACATGAAGAAGCAGAAGAAAGCAGTCTAGAGTCGTGTGAAGTGATTGGTAAAAACAGATCAGCTACTGGACTCCGGACTTTAATGTAATAAATGTAGTCGTTTTCTCCACTGAACCTGCTGCGATGGCCCCAACCAGTGGTCCCAGAGACTGCTGGATTGGGCTGCACCAGGCCCCTATGATGAGCACCACCCCCAGCGGCTCACTGACGACCAGACTCTGGTCTAATGTGGTGGCCTGCACCCGTTGCACAAACACACACGTATGCATGGTCATGAGAGAGTTCATCGGTTTGCAGGCCGAGTAACAAACAACATGGGACCACTTTAATCTCAAGCAGGAAGGAAAACCACTGAAATGGTAATCTGATGTTGGCTGTCGTAGCACAATGCATTGCCTTGTGGT
Organism: Brosme brosme; assembly: GCA_900302425.1. NCBI lineage: Eukaryota > Metazoa > Chordata > Actinopteri > Gadiformes > Lotidae > Brosme > Brosme brosme. The sequence goes on from OMKX01000449.1 coordinate 6,643, forward strand.
CAGGGTGCAGAATGTTCTGCCCTAAAGGTTGCATGATTCATGGGGTAATCCAGGCAATGCTATGATAACTATGAAATACAATACGTTTTATTCACGCACGGACATACACATGGACCTCACCAGCGTCCTCTCCACTTGCTGTGGCTGCATCCACTTTTTCAGATTGGCAATAGCATGAAGAGCCTCGTTCTTTACCAGGATCATCTCTGACACGATGGTCTCAAAGCGTGGCTAAGTCAACAAAACCATAAGGGCAACACAGAAGCTTGAGCACTTAATACTTATTGCAGTTTGCAACCATTTTGTTTTGCTTCATCTTCCATTCAGACATGACATGAACAATGCACTTTTAACTTAGGGAAACAGACGCACCTGATGGAGGTCCTTTCCAAGGGCGTCCACAAATTCACACTCGTGTTCCACGAGCATCCGCACCAAGGCCTGCAGCTGGGCCACTCGGAAGCCGTCCTGGGATGTGCATCCCAACTGGAAGGCAGCTCTGGCCCTCCTTAGAAGCTGTACACACTCAGAGGGAAGGCTCTTCAAACACGGCTCTCCCAGCCTGGTTCTGGAACACAACCGTTCATCATGTTAAAGTAGAGAGGACATTTGAGCTGTGTATTCTAGCACAATTGAAAGATAAAATAAAATATTTTCCGACCTTCTACATGTTTTACGGCCATTCCTCTGACAAGCAAAACATGCCTTAACTTTTACACTCATGATGGTGTCGCTACTCTACAGGGCTGGTGCAGTCTTCATGGTCTCTGGACCCAGTGGTCATTTAAGTAGCCGGAGTTATGGGGCGGTTTTGCACAACCCACGTAGAGGCTAGGCAAACTCCTGTTCTAAGACAGTCAGCTGATCACTGCAATTACAGCTATCGCAGCTCAACACGATGAAACTGAAGTAATGTCAAACATAAAATATGTATTCGTAGGCCTCAAATATTTAGCCATATTTGGAAATATATGCATGTAAAACATATGGCATTAGCTCTATAGGTACCATATCAGCACGTAACATTGCGAGTAAAAAATACATTAATTAACATGTGAATAACAATTCTTTTTATTTGGATATTTGTTTGTTTACCTTCGCAATGCTTTGAACCATTGTGCGGGAGCAGGACTCGGAGCGCTCATAGCCACGGATCCTCTGATAAAGTGCAGGTAGACCACTACACCAGTGCGCTTTATGGAGAGATGTCAATGCTGCATTTACATTGCAGGATTGCTCGGTCTCAGGTAGGCCTGTAATCTAACCGTGACATAGGCCGTGCGTAGTACTCTATAAATGTTTGGAAATCTAAAATAACAGCATTATAAAACAGACCAGTATGGATAAACCAGGGAAAATCGAGAACCTCGATTACCGTCGAACAGGTCGAGGCTTGCCGAGTTGGCAACACACACACTGATTATGCAGGTGTTTGTTATTAATGAATCAATACCAATACTTATATGTATATTTTGAGGGGTACATCCAAACAAAACAAAAAAACACAGGAATGAACGACAAACTTTGTTAGGTAAAGATTTTATATAATAGGATACATGATGGAACTAGGCTATGTTAACGTATTCAATAAGAATACTATAATCTTACAGAAGGATAATTTATACATTGGGAGTTTTCAAACCACATAGCCAAGAACCATGAAAAGAGTAGGCCTTTGCAACAAATGTGCTACACATTTCCAAAGTCCTTTTTAAAACGCAATTCCAAAAAACTGATTTCTAAAGCAAGATTCAGCAGTCCACTGGAGACTTTAGTGCAGTCTATCATTTTTCGATTTTCTTGACATCATTTAAAACTGATGAGTAACCTTGTCGCCCAAGACAAACATGCTATGAAGACATTCTTCAACTTATTTAGCGTCTATAGCGGTTCCGTTTCACTACACCCATGTTGTTCGGACTCTAGTTACTCAAGTGATCTCACGGTCAGGGAGACAGTCACAATGGCTGCTCGTGTTAGTTCCAGTCGGGGTTCCTGCTTATAAAAAATAACCGTCCAACATAAGGTTTGCATAATAGGAGATCTTAGCAAGTTAAAGTTGTTTGTTTAGTTTTTTCACTTCTTCAAAATGTTTCTCTTTTAAAAGAATGGTCCCTTCGCTGACTTAAAACAAATCTGGGAACTAATCAACCCTGTTTAATACATGTTTAAGACTTTCAACAAAACATTTGGTAATAATCTCTTCATGAAAAAACCAAAACAACAGTAAACTGTATTAGTGTGCAAGAAGAACTCTCTAGAAGCGGGACATCAAAACAAGCTGATATAGTGAATGGACCGTTCTGACATCAGGGGAGGTTTTCCTCCAAATCTATTCGACATGGCTTCAAAAGTCCACTTAGACGAGGAAGCGTTGCAACTGAGGCCCTCTTTAGTAGCTGGAGTTACTGACAGTGTTGGTTGCTTGTCATCTGAAGCTTATCTCTTTCTTTGAGGAGCAGAGGGCGTGCCCTGGGGTGTATGGCTTGATTCCAAAGAACGAGTTATTGGTTACGTTTGAAAGAAAGACATTATAGCAAGGTGGAACAGACATGAGGCACTGAGCATTATTCAAGAGGATGTGGGCTGTGTGATTAACGACGACAACACGGTGGACTCCCTGCTCTTTCTCCTGGTGATGTCCTGATCAGATGAGGGGGGGTCTACAGGACCACACGTTTGGGGCTGATAACCATCGGCATGGGCAAACAATAGGGGTAAACGGACCGTCTGAGAACAGAACCCCGCAGGGCGGTGAGTCCGCGCGCCTTAGTGTCATGGAGACCGGAGAAATGGGGGGGGCAGCATGGACATCTTCCATCCATAGGAGCATAAAAAGCCAGCCATGTCTCAAAAACACTTTTGGTGTTCATCCTTCACGGATGTCGAAAACGTGGAAATGATTTGTCTCCTCTTGGTAAAAAGTGCATGGTGCTCAGCAGCACTCTGCAACAATCAAATAACAACCTTGAAAAGTGCTCAGACGGTCTGAGCTGCTGTGTGTGTGAGTGTAGGGCTGTCTATTGGATTTGCGTCTTGGAGTGAATTGACAGCGTGTCTCATGGCTCGCATTACATCTGTATTGCTTTCCGGTTCCGCTTCAGACAGGAGTGTTGGATGAGGATTTGAGAACGATCCAGTCTGAAGCCTGAGAACGAGATCCCACTGTTTCATCGAGTTAAATCTATGCATTATTAGATCTTTGAGACATACAGGGGGTAGGAGGTTGTAGGATAGTATTCCATGTCCCTTCCTCTGGGATCACCAGGTAACCGCAGACTGAACCTCCAGATGAAAGAGCAGCATCACGCGTGACGAGCTCTGAGGGAACAGGCGTGTCTGGTTGGACTCCACTGAACCACAATAATAAGCCAAAGTGTGTGTCGCCCTCTTGTGTCAGAGACGCTCTGGTTGGGGGAGGGGAGGGAGGAGGGACGGCCGGACCGAGGGGGTCCGGACCCGGTTCGGTCGGCGGTGCGGTGGGTTAGGAGAGCTCGAAGCCTGTGTTCATGCTGATGGCGTAGCGCAGCTTGTCTCGCAGGATGCTCTTCTTGCTGTAGTTGGGCAGCTTGAGCAGGTTGAAGCAGGTGGAGGAGGTGGGCAGCCGCCCCCCTGGCTCCTTCTTCCGGATGGTGAAGAAGCCCCTGAGCACGCTGCCTAGTGTGTCCCCGGTGTCCTGGACAAAGGACACGAGGTTCATGATGGAAGACATTGTCATTACCGTAACATCGAGTCATGGAGCAGACGCCTTCAGCCAATGCCACTGACAATCAAAGCGTTCCATCAAATCAGATAACAATAACCTCCACCTCCATAGGCTGAACTGTTTACCTCTTGTTTTACATTGCTACTTCTTACTGTATGTACATGATACATTTTCTGTTTTTATTCTTTACTATTTTTTTTGTACTCTTTTCTCTTGTCCATTTCTGTGCTTTCTTTTGTGGCACCGTGATCTCCGTCTGCGCTGAATAAAGCACCATGTTGCCCCATCTCATGCGATTCCTCCAGTACAACAAATCAAACATCCCCTATGGCCACAGCTCTGGACAGAAACATTTCAAAACCACCCTCAAAATATATCCGCCGCTTCAAGTTGTAGGAATATCATAATAAAAGCGCCATCGATTCTTATGGCCGTCTCACCTGATCATCCGAGACCTCCACACAGCGGATGGAGAACGGAGGCTTGAGGTAGGCGAAGCCTAGCAGAGGCGGCCGCGAGCAGCTGGTGACAAACTGAGGAGACACAAAGTAGGAACAACTCAATACCGTTAGGACAGGATAAACCATGGGGCCCCTTAGTGGAACATCATGTAGGATGGTAGGGAGGGGATCCAGGCTGCTTACCCCAGCCAGGAGGAAGCCGGAGCGTTTTATTCTATTGATACCACGGGTACCAACAATGATAGGTTTTACTTTCATCAATTACGTGGTTGGTTTTTTATTGACTTAATCAGCTGAAATTTAAATATTCTTCTGTGGTGTTTTGAGCATAAGGAAACATCTGTTCGATGTTGATTTGACTGTTGTTGATAATGTTGGATTTGAAGCGCATTGATCAGAACGTTAAAAGGCAGAGGTGACCAATTAGAATCAAGTATTCATCAAAGTTGTGGTATAATATAAATTAAAAACTGTTACATTACCATTAGTTAAAAAATAAAAAAACGCCATGCCATCAAATTTTGATGGCATGTTTTGAGATTGTTCTCAGCGTTATCCAAGTGGCATTGATAAAAGCCACTTGGATAACGCTGACATGCTATGGCTCAATGTGTGTCAGGGAATATTGTAAATAATGGTGCTGCAGTCATTCTAGCATCCCTCTTCAATCTGGAGGCGATGGAGGCGGAACCCAGCCCACCTTGAGGAACATGGCCCGCTCTTCTGCAGTGAAGTCACTGGACAGGATGTCCCACAGCCAGATGACCACCCGATGGCTGCTGTGGAAGCCCCCATAATACACTGTGTGCTTCCTGGAGGGACAGGAACATAATGGGTTCCAATATGTAGATATTTTCAAAATAAAAACAAAACCAATTTTTTCCCAGACGACTTTTCTTGTATGCCATTTATATAAAATGAATGGCATATTAACACCAATTCATAACAATAAAACAACCAAGTGTTCGCCCGCCTATAAGGGACATTCAGGGGTCATGTGGGGGTGTGGAGTTGGGCCCTACTTGAGGTCATCCAGGTCAATCTCGGCGTTGTCCCCAGACACCAGCCGCTGCACCTCGGGGGTGGAGAACATGTGCAGCCACTCGGGGTTGATGATGCTGCGGAAGCCGCGGATGAAGGCGCCGGTCTGCTCCTTAATCTGGGTGTGCATCCGGAAGTGGGCCATGAGGTGGATGTAGCTGATCCTGTTGACGGGACAATCTGATTGGATGAGCTCTATCAACGGCGTGCAATATCGCGGAAAAAAACGGTAGTGTTGGTTATGAGCTGCGGATGTTACAACCTGTTTATATTCACTCACTTGTTCTCGTTAATGACTGGCATGGTCTTTCCTCCTGGGATCAGCTCGTGGCAAACAAGCTGTATAGTGGACATTGATCTTAAAATTATCAAAAATTATCAAATCATGCAAATGAGGTCTTCAGATCATTGTTATGGTTTTGATTCCTCACCTGTCCCATGACGTCCTCATCATAGGATAACGTCAGTCCCAGATCTCCTACGTCTCCATCATAACGCTGGAACGATACATCACTCTTACATTATTTACATGTCCTGCTTACAGTGTCTCTACAACTGTAACATCACGATAAGATCATACTTAATTGATCCTGGACGAGAGATCGGTAAACGACTTACGATAAACGAGTTACGATCAAACGAGTGATAACACAACATGGAGGGGTGCTGATGGGTTTGTGGGGACGGCCAACCTTGATGGAGGTGAGGTTCTTGTAGAACTCAGAGTCCAGGGACGGCAGCTCATCGATGGAACTGTAGAAGGAGCTGTGGTGGTGGCCCAGGACTTGGCTCAGGAAGAAGGAGGCGAACGGCACGTCCACGACGATGCCCTGGACGTACACCAGAAAGCAGTACACATCAACATGCAGGGCGGACATTACACAGCCAGGTTGGTGGGCATGTTAATAGTGTGAATAAGAGACTACTCACTATGTAGCGCACTGTTGGGGGCGTCAACACTTTGTACACACTAACTCATGCCCATAGTACACCGTCAAATCATTTAGGAAAACCCAGGTGAGTAGTTTCCCAATCACCCCTTTCCTAAATAGTGTGATATATAGTGGTCACCATATAGGGAAAAGGGAATGAGTGAACAAGAAAGGGTCCTCGGACGGCATCATACCTCATACATGGCTTTGCCGAGCATCTTCCCCACAAACTCGAAGAGCTGCAGGTGGTTCTCGTGGATGTAGGACGTGGGCGACGGATACAGCCGTTCGTTTCCGCTAGTGGTCTGTGGATACATGTTCCAAACAGTGCAGAGGTCAGAGCTGCTGTCACCAGCAGAAGAAGGCTGAGGGCATCACAATATGTCAATATCTTTAAAGAGCATCTTAAAACAAACCTTTTCTGTTTAGCTTTCCTTGTTTAATCCTGCCTCTCAAATGTATCTCCGTGAACTTAATGTGTACCGTTCTTTTAAGGTAATGATCTGTTGCTTCTGTTGGGGTTTCCCTTGTAAGCACTTTGTATGTCTGTTTTGCTCTGCAAAATAAGTTTGATTTGATTAGAATTCAGATATATTCAGGTCTTAACGACACCGTGGCCCTATAAGGAGGTACAAATATTTACATTTTAATCAAATTTTTATAACTATTGCTATACCTTGCTATTAAACCCTTTGAATTCAGATATATTGAAGATTCTGAGACGTATCTTAAAATCCTTTGAGGTCAGGTATATTGAGGTTTCTGAGACGTATCTTAAAACCCTTTGAGGTCAGGTATAATGAGGTTTCTGAGACGTACCTTAAAACCCTTTGAGGTCAGGTATATTGAGGTTTCTGAGACGTACCTTAAAACCCTTTGAGGTCAGGTATATTGAGGTTATGACGACATACCTTAAAACCCTTTGAGGTCAGGTATATTGAGGTTTCTGAGACGTACCTTAAAACCCTTTGAGGTCAGGTATAATGAGGTTTCTGAGACGTACCTTAAAACCCTTTGAGGTCAGGTATATTGAGGTTTCTGAGACATACCTTAAAACCCTTTGAGGTCAGGTATATTGAGTTTATGAAGACGTACCTTAAAACCCTTTGAGGTCAGGTATATTGATGTTTCTGAGAAGTGCCTTAAAACCCTTTGAGGTCAGGTATATTGAGGTTTCTAACGACGTGCCTTAAAACCCTTTGAGGTCAGGTATAATGAGGTTTCTGAGACGTGCCTTAAAACCCTTTGAGGTCAGGTATATTGAGGTTTCTAACGACGTACCTTGAAGAGGTTGAGTGCTGGGTTGAACACCTTCTTGATGATCTCCTCCAGGAACTCCTTGAACACACCGTCCTGGTCGATCCCCGCCTCGTCCACGCCCAGGTCGTTGACGAACTTCACCCGGATCACACCCTTGATAGAGTTGGAGGGCAGACGGCGAAGCTGGTCGTAGCCATCCTAGAAAACATCACGATAAAAATCAATCAGAAGGTCTCATTTTGGGTTCAGTATCGTCTGTCGCCACAGTTGGTCACTTTATGTTGATACGTTTCTATTTTATATTTTATCTTCTTTACGAATTCCACCCTTGCCTTGTCGCAGAATATCAGTGTCTCAAATTAATAATTTGACACTTTGGCTTTGACTTCTATTGTATTTTGTAACAAAACCGTTTGGTTCGGTACTCTTCTGTTGTATTTTGCAACAGAACCATTTGGTTCGGTACTCTTCTATTGTATTTTGCACCAGAACTCTTTGGTTCAGTACTCTTCTATTGTATTTTGCACAAGAACCGTTCTGTTTGGTACTCTTCTGTTGTATTTTGTAACAGAACCGTTTGGTTTGGTACTCTTCTATTGTATTTTGCACCAGAAGCGTTTGGTCTGTTCCTCGTGTGTTGTGGGTCTTCCTACCTCCAGCATGCGTGAGCGCCGGATGGTGATGTGGATCACGTGCGGGGAGGCGGAGTTGGTCTCCACCAGGCCAAGGCTCTCCTTCTCCTTTGTGACGATGTTTCGAAACAGCAGAACCCGCTGCCATGGAGAGGAACCGCAAGAACAGGAAGAACCGTTAATGACAGCAGCACAGAGCCTGAAAATCAATATCGATTTAAATACCTAAAAACTGATTAATATGTCATGTGTCATGTTATTTAAATGCAATAACTAGTTTTAAATAACTATTTTTGATTAGCAATTTTTTTATAATTAATTCATATGTAATTAAAACGTTAAAATGTAGTTTGAATATTTGGTGGTGCAGCTGGGGCAAACATAACTCATCCCTTGTGGGAGGAACAAGTAATTATCCATCTACGTACGTTCTTATGCGGGATGACGTGAGGGATATACTGCAGGAGCAGCTGAGCTCGTCTCTTGCCTTTCTCCAGCTCCTGGAACAGCAGGCTGGGCTTCAGGTCCCTGCACATCACATGAGGATAAAACACTTTGCTTTATAACGCAACTATGACTTTATTATCCAAAGCGACTCCCAGGAAATTCAGATACCCGTCATTTGAGGCATAAAGGACTGAACCAAGTGCACCCTGTACACCATCCTAAATAAGACCTGTAAACAGTGGGAGCTAGAGAAAGGTCCAGGGGTTTCAGGGAAGGCCTCACCGGCGCAGCCAGTGCTCCTCGGGGGTGAATTTCCTGCGGCAGTCGCGTTCGTAGAGCACCATCAGCCAGCCGTGGACGCTGTGGAACAGCTCCAGCTTCTCCCCCTTCGCATTCTCTGTTTTACCCCAAAAACCCAGAAAACAACAGATAAACATAAACCCTCTTCTTATATATAGTTAACACAATGTGAACACATCTTTTTATATTTCACACTATATCATAATCAGAAAGAGCCTTATTGACCGGACACAATATGAACATGAATATGAAATAAAGAAACTGAACTTAAATAATCCAAATGAAATAGACAAGTATTGTATGTATTTCATCGAGCCTCATCCAGAATGCTCTAGTAGCTGTTAGGTCCTACCCAGGATGCCGTCCCAGATCATCTTGTACACGAAAGTGTTCAGGAAGGACGAGATGGTGAGCAGTTCCTCGATCTTGAAGGACGTCTGCTCCTCATACACCTCGATGTCGTCCAGAATCCTACGACACATCATTACAAACCCCTTAAAGATGCATATTACACTGCACAACATTATATAGATTTATGCTGCATATTTATCGTGTCGGCTCTTTTATTCTGGATTTAGATTTGTATCCTGAACGAATGCTGGACACTTGCACCAAGCTGAATTCTTTGTACATTCGTATTTTGGCAAATAACATTTTCAGATTCTGCTAAAAACATCTAAAAACAACAATAAGCTGTAATGTTCTGCTTCAAGTCTTCTTAAAGGAGCCGCTCCCCATTCCAACACATTGAGCGGACCGTTGGGGTCGTGGGGAAGAGTCGTTAAGTAATAAAGTTTAACTTAAGGATATAATACATGCGATTAGACTTCCTTCACAATGGGGGCTGACCATTGACACGTTTTGCATACTTTGCTATGTCGTCGTTTGGCGGGAGAAAGGGTGTCAATGTGTGAATGACTGAATGAATGATTGCATGAATCCTCCTTACGTGATGAGGTGGCGCGAACAGTCGCAGAAGAGCATGAGCATGGCGAGTAGCTGCTTGGACTCCTCCGTGTCGTTGTTCAAGCACTCGGTGAACAGCTTCAGGCCCCCTTGGGGCCCCAGCTCGCAAATGAAGGCCCACAGCTTGGGCAGCAGCTCGTCCAGGTGGGTCAGACCTGCAGGGGCAGGTGATCATCACACGGATATCATCTAACTCTGCTGGTGTGTGTGTGCATGCGTGTGCTTGCGTGTGTGCATGGGTGGATGTGTGTGTCCGTGCGTGTGTGTGTGTATGTGTGTGTCTGTGTGGGTGGGTGTTCATGCATGTGTGGGTGTGCGTGTGGGACACTGACACAAACACTACTGGGTCGGGGCTTGTCTGTGCGTTTCTGTACAC
>OMKX01000452.1:0-12782 GCA_900302425.1 Brosme brosme
CTAAATACGTGTATTTATTTTTGTCATGTTACATTTGACATTTCAGTTTTTTTAATTAAAGCATACCCGTTTGCCTCTTTCAATTGTCTATGCCTCTACGACAAATTCAATTCTCATCTCGCCATGTCGGACATCTAGTAAACCTCACCAGTACAAAAGCTGCAATCTGTTCAATCATAATATTTTCTATGTAGATTACAAGCTACACTGGGATTTTGTTCAGCGTGTATTTAGCAGCTAAATCTTCTGTGAGAAAGATTTTACAGTTGTGACAAGGGGATGGAGGCAATATTTATAAGGCAGTCCATCGTCCCCGCCACTGAACTATTGCCTTCACACACCTGTGGTGGACATTGTGGAACAATGCTAATGCTACGTGCCCGTCTTTGAGGGCCTTGATATGGTTAAACAATTGAGCTGCCTAAAAAAGAAAATCGTAATGGTCTAAGGCAGTCAGGGGAACAACTACAGCTGTTATTTACAGCATTTCTATTAACACTATAGCTTTATATGTATAAACCTTTAAGCGATGCACCTATTACATGTTAAAAATGATTGTATACAGCTCACAAGGTGCCATCTGCCAAATAAATAATTTTAACGCCCCATTTCAAAATGTGTGAAATGCTTCAGTCGCAGCTGCAGCTCCAGCCTTAAAAATGTATGATACGTCTTCAAATGTAATGACAACAAAATTCCAGTTTACGGCATAGGACTGACTCTTTTATTGACACATTTAGAAAACGATCTTGTGTGGGTAAATGCCATTGGACAGGCAGAAAGCATTGCGGAGGTACCCCTTCAGCTGAGGGACCTTGCCGATAAGGGGAAGGAGCTGTGAGTCTACAGCCTTCTGATCCTCCTTCCTCTGCTCTGTAATCTGGTACTTCTGCAGAAAGATAAAAAATAAATAAATCAGTACAATGACGAACTGTTGAAAATGACATCTTGTTTTATCGGAACTAATGTGAGGTATTCGGGGCGAGTAGCTTGCCTCTTTTTCTGTGTCAAAGATCTCTCCCTCCTGGTGACGGGGCTTCCTCAGCCTCGTCTTCTTGAAGTAGGCATCAGTCACAGTCTTTGGGATCTTGACCTCAGAAACATCAACCTTGGTGTTGGTGGCGATGACAAACTTCTGGTGGGCCCTGCGCAGGGGGACTCTGTTCAGGGCAAGAGGACCTGGGGGTGTTTGAAGAACACATTAAAATCAGAACATGGGACATTCAAGGTTGCTCTATTACCCCTTGCAGTGAGGTACATTAGAATGACAGTTGCATATCAATTGTACTTGCCAGTGACAAGGAGCAGACCACTTGAGAGTTGCTTCAGGAACACGACGCGCTGAAAGATAAAGAAAAAAAAAAGTTTAGACAAAAATCATAACAAAAGGTCAGTCCTGGGTTACTTAAGCCAGAAATAACGAAGATAGGCATATCACTACACCCAACTATAGTATGTTCTCACATTTAAAACTACTACTAAAACTACTATAACTAAATAGACTAACCGAAATAAATGAAACTGGTCCATCACAAGTCAATACTTATTCAGCTTGGCGGTACTCAAATTGGGTGCTTAACATCAAACAATTATCTAACATTCTACCATTTCATCTGTGTGCTATATGTGGCAGGAATATGTGGCAACATTGATAGAATATCAAGACAGTACAACATCTATTCAACGAGGGTATCACGGTTACTGGGCAATATCGGCACCAGTGGAGTTTGGGAGAAAGAAAACGTAATGTGGCCAGAAGAAAGCTGACTTCAGACGCGTATTTAATATGCATTTTTAACATTAATGTGAATCAATCCGTTCCATGTTCAGTTATAGCCCACATCAAAAACAAACCAACCCTGCATAAACATCAATGAATCCGTACCTTTCCGCGGTGGCGACCAGTGAGGAGAATGAGCACAGTTCCGGGGGTAATGGATTTGCGCAGCTTCCTCTTGTGCTGGCTGAAGGGCTTAATCCCATGGCTCTTCAGTTTGCGGGGCACATCTTCTGTTGGGTAGTAGCGGGGCTAGGATGCAAACAGATCAAGTTGACAAATATTAGGCAACATGGCATGTCGCACATATTTCCCATCTGGGATTACTTAAGTACCAACTTCTCTTTGGATAACCAGTACATTAAATGTTATTGGCAAAGGGCATCTCTAGCATTACAAGCGTACAGACCCAACATTACAATTAAACATTGCCATGTCATGACAACTATATTATGACATGGTAGGCATTAGACCTGGAATCATCTTACAAAAAAGCGAACTTACCATTTTACGCAGTTTGACAACACGAGTGCCTCCATTCTTGTCTCCTCCAACAGTCTTTGTGATGGTGGCCCTGGGTTTTTCCTTCAGCTTCTTCTCAATCTGTAGTTATAATTTAAAACAAGCGTTACTTTTGGTTATGGTAAAATCCCAACACATAACTGCAAAGTGACAAACTTGTGGACCGATGGACATGCTCATCTTTGCTGACCTTGGTCTCGGTGGTCTTGTTCTTCCGCTTGTACATAGCTCTCCGGGTGTTCATGGCAGAACGGGAGTAGCGACCAATCCCCCGGGCCAGAACCGGGTTCCGGCTGGTGTGCCTCTTGGCACCCTTCTTGGCTGCCTTCTTAATGTCTCCCTCTGCCATCTGAAGTAAGGTAAATAAAACATAAAAATTACAATGCGTGTAGAAAAAGTAGCATGCTCGTTGAAAATGGTCGGACGCAGATCATAAACATGAACGCAAAGTATAAAGAGTCGGCCATCAATCCGCCAACTCCCAACAGGAACACTGGTAAGAATGCAAAAAGCGTGTTTTGTGTACCAATTCGGACGCCGAGTAAATGATGAGGCAGGCATGACAACTGGCTAACCATTAGCTTAGAGTAGGGTATTGCCTCCACTGCCAATGTACAAGAATTCCGTACACAACATATACGATAAAAACTCAATATTCGTTAGGCCACTCAATATCTTTCACCAAACAGACTGCAAACAACAGCGTTCAGCTAACATTTTATCAAATGGTACAACGCGTCCAGATTGCATGACGTGCCGGTGGGCTTCGACTGCCAACATCCAGAACTGTTTATTACGACCAATGGTAAATAAAACCAGCCAATATCCATACGTGTGTATTGTTTATACATATATATACATCGCTTGATGTGTAAAAACTAGTATGTATATTTAATAACACAGATGTTGGAAGATTATATTCCAGACTTGGTACAGTGAGAAGGCTTCCTTACCTTAGCTAAGAAAAAAGAACGACTTCCGGGGAAGTGACGTATATAACGCATGCGACGCCAGAGTCGTTTTTAATGGGACCATGGTCCTTGTAGTCCAACATACAAAATGATTCAACAAAACGTGTGATTTTAAACAGTTAAGTTTCATATTTTTTTATCCGTAGGCATATTAAAGGCTGACTGTTTGTGTGTGCGCGCGAGTGTGCCTGTGCTTGTATTTAGACACGTATTTATTTATATTTTTTAATAATAATTTTTTTTCAATACATGGTGCCAGATCATAGATCTATATATTGAAAGTCTATTTATGGAATAGAACACTCGAACTCCTTTAATGTAGAAAATCGATGTTGGTACCATAAAACACAAATAATAGAATAGTAAAACATGTGCCATTATCCTCAGTGGTAACATAAGGAAATCCAAAAATGTTTAATGTCAATGAGTCATTATAAATAACCATGGTGAAAATAATTTGACTAAATTCATAAACTAAAAAACTGTCAAAATAAATGACAATTAAGCCAACAAGCAAGACACGATTAAAATTGAAGCCACATTTATTCGAAAGTATTACATTGACATACAAACGTAGCATTTTCAAGGTATTTTTTGTGTATGGAATACATCATGGCAGAAATATATTACATAAAGCCTATTGTTACAGACTTTATACATGTTGAAGCTTCTACCTCATTCTGTTATGTACTGAAGGCACATTCTACATACATGAGAGGTAGTAATCAGTAGGTAGTACATGTTAACTGTGCATAATAAAGTAGCAATGACAACTGTAACATATTTTTCATGGATAATTTGATCTTTGAATCAAAATCAATTTATTACAAGTGGGTCATAAGTTTTTTTTTCTCTTCAATGTGAATGATCATTTTTGATCATATCAGAAAGTTGAATTATTGGGTGTTTTCAATGATGATGGCAACTCCCTGGCCTCCACCAACGCAAGCAGATCCAATTGCATACTTGCCCTTTCTTCGCCTGCGAGAGAAAATAAAACAGTATGTATTTCAAGCCTCAGCATAGTTAGAAAATACTCAAATTCATATCTATTCAAACACAGAAGTATGAAATACAACCGGTACTGGCAACGCTACCTGAGCTCGTGGACCAGGTGGGCCGTGATACGCGCTCCAGAAGCACCAAGAGGATGTCCAATAGAAATAGCTCCACCGCTGACATTACATTTCTCTTGGTCCAGTCCGAGGGCCTTAGAAACTGCGAGGCATTGTGGGGCAAACGCCTCGTTCACCTGTGCAAAGCAGAACCAAGCTTATAGACAGCCATCTCTCTGAAGAATATGCCGATACATTTCTACATAATGCACAGATGTTAGTAGTAACTATGGAATGGATATAAATTGAGATGGAGGGTAAATGAGATGCACATCTTCTTGTCAATGCTCGGATGTTTGTAAGTAAGGCACAGTATTGTCACACACCTCAACAAGATCCATGTCACTGAGAGAGAGGCCTGCTTTTCTTAGGGCTTCTGTGATTGCTGGAACTGGGCCTGCAAAAAGAAAAGGACAGAAATATTTTCTTTAGTAAAACTGTCTAATTTAAATCTATTCCTTTGCATTTCATTGGAATAGAATATATATTTGGAATACATATTGGACATCAGATCTTAATGACAGTTACTCACCAATTCCCATGATACTTGGATCACAACCTGTAGCATGATAAGCCACTATTCTGGCCAGTGGATTCAGTTTGTGTTCTTTCAATGCTTCCTCGCTGGCAATCACCACAACAGCTGCCCCATCAGATACACCCTGAATATTGAAAATTATAAACAGGTGTTAATACAACAGTTTGTATTCCATGTATGTCTATATTTATCTGAAATGGTCCTTTGCTCTTACCAATTAAACATTTGGTAAATGAAGTGTTGATTCATTATATCTTTTTTTTTTTTTTTATACCTGTGGTACACGAGGGTACTGTAGGTGGCATGTCTGGTTTTATTCTTGAAATAGACACATTTACAATAATATAAAAATAATATCAATAATTGAATGAATTATAAATATTTTTCAGTAAATATATAGTATTATGGCTTTAGTTTCAAAAATAGCGTCTCTTTTTGCATAACATCTGTTTTCCATAGTAATGTTTTCCATTGATGTTTTGTGTTTGCTATAAATAAACATAATTTAATATAAACACACTGGGAAGCATAAGCAGCATTGCTGACTTTTATTTTCACTGTATCCCACCAGCCCATCCTTCTTAATAATTGTGTATAAAGGGGGCACGGGCACTCTTTGCTCTGACTGCATGTGTTTTATCAATTTTTATCCTATCTATTTGTATATATATGGTGGTCTACGAAAGGTTTTGATGACAATTAAGTGGTACACCTAAGGTCAAAGGTTTGGAACCACTGCATATGTTATATCATATAATCACAGGTACTGTAGCGTTCTAACTCACAGATGCATTCGCTGCTGTGACCGTCCCTCCCTTCTTGAAGACTGGCTGAAGTTTGGCCAACTGTTCCAGTGTGGTCTGTGGACGAGGGTGCTCATCATGAGTCATTGGCACCTTGCCCTTCCTAGCCTTCACGTCGATGGGAGCAATTTCTGCTGTAAAGTGACCGGCCTCATGAGCTGCAGTAAAACAAGAATTTAAGTTAAGTTCCCAACAATGACAATCCCAAAACTTTGTTCCATGGGCTTAATGTGCACAACTTGGATGACATCCAAAACACACACTGGGTAATGAAAGATGATTGTAAAATAAAAATTTTCTTCACACCTGCTTTCCACTTTTGCTGGGACTTGTATGCAAACAGATCACATTCCTCTCGGGTGAGCTGGTACTGCTCTGCCAGGTTTTCTGCTGTGAGGCCCATAGGGAGCTTGATATGGAGGTCTGTCAACCCGGCCCACAATGTGTCCTCTAGCTTTAAGGTGAAATTGAAAGTGGAAGTGAACATTTTAAAAACATTTCAAATTAAAAGTATGGTGATTGACATGCACATTTTGCAGAATACTACAAGAAATTAGATTTTTTTCCCAATAAGATTTGGTGAAAAGAAAACACACCTTGAGGTCAACCCCAAACTTGGTACCAAAGCGTACGTTGCGGACGGCATAGGGTGCCTGGCTCATGCTCTCAGAGCCTCCACACAAGACCACCTCAGACTCTTTCAAACAGATTTCCTGCAAAACAACCATTTTGTTCAATACGAATGCTAATTCTAAGCTTTTTGTAACTTGCAGGGTGATTACTATTGATAAATGTGTCATGAAATAGGTTAGTATCAAAGTAGTAACAAATTAGTGACAAGGGCTGTATACATACTGTCATTTTTGCCAAGAGTGGAGAAATTAATACATAGTAATCACTGCTTATACAGTGAAACTGTTTCACTGTTGGGATGCTAAATACGATGCTAAAAAAAGTTGGTACAATGAACCTACTCAACAGATGTTGGTATCATTCATAGGTCTGCTGTCACACAATAACTTATACAAGTTCTTACTTGGGCACCATTGATGATGGCCTGAAAGCCAGATCCACACAGGCGATTCACGGTGAGAGCTGGTACAGGGATGGGGACGCCAGCCCTCAGACCCACATGTCGTGCAATGTAAGCCGCATCGGCTGAGCTCTGTATTAGAGAAAAACAAAGGCGATATATTTGCTATATTGGAAATAAACTGAATATGGAGACAGGCCGGGTAGAAGCTACTGGATTCAATCATGTCCACAGCCCTGCCTGTAGGCATCCTTGAGGAAGATGCCTAACCCCTACCTGCTCCTTAATGTATCGGAATTCACTTATTCAGATAATAGTAGGCAATATGGAGAAACCAGCCCGACTAAGATATATTTTGAAAGTATCCAACTGCAAAAATCCCACCCCTGCCTTCAGCGTTAATCAGTGCTAGAGAGATCGTTCTTTTTCATGTTTACCTGCATGACATTACCAATGATGACACTGTTTACAAGTTCTGGTGCCACCCCCCCTGCTGCCAGGGCCGCCTTTGCAGCATGTTCAGCCAGATCCGTGGCACTGTGGTCCTTCAGAACACCACCATACGTGCCAAATGGAGTACGCTTGCCAGCAACAATAAATACACCTGGACAGACACAACAGTATAAGGGCAACTGGAGATATAAGGCACTTATCGAGGTAGTAAAGTTGACCACGAAGATTACATTAATGGTATTAACCTAATACCATTATTATTATTAAAAAAAAAAAATCGGTGCTTCCCAAGTATGAAGTAATCAAAGTCAAAAGGTGAAACCTGACTAGAAGGTTGCTGATACAGATTCACCTTTCCCCTATTTTTCTTAGCAAACGAAAATGCAGTTATTATATTACAAATAGGTGAATTAGATATTAAAACCCAACATAAATCATACATTTTCAAGGTATATCGATTCAGATTAACCGATTATTTTTATGAATCCATGTAGAGGGTTATGTTTCATTGTTGCATAAGTAGCATAGCGTTTGAAACTTATTTGCATATACAAGATACAAATACATACATCACAATAAATAATTTGACTCGGCATGTTAATTTACCTCTTAGAAGCGCCATGGCATACAACACAATCCGCGAATGTAACAGAAACAATGCCTGTATCACTTCCAACCAGCTTCCAACCCGTCGAATACTGTTCGGCAATGATCAGTGAGCGCTTACCTTTCCCCTCAATACCCCGAGTAATTTGTGTTTCGCAGAGTAACATTCGAGCGAATGTCTCGTCTGTCAATCATAATATGAGGTAGAAAATTATTAGAAATCAAGGATTTAAAAATATATTATATCATTCTCCATGCAAATCATATGAAAAACCTTGTTTGTCTAAGATGTATTTGTGGAACAAAATAATTACTCGAAAGTAACAATGTGAAATATGTCCCAGCAGAGAGTTGGTGACGTCATATTTCTGCGCTCATTCTGCAGCCAGCCGTCAAGGATAAACGCATAGATGATAGTTTAGTAATACACGTACATGTTTTATGTTTCCGACTAAGAATTGAGTGTAACTCACTAAAAAACGAAACATGTCTCTTGTTGTATCACGTTGTATGGGTAGGGTGCTATGGCGACAGACCCATGTGCCTCGGTGAGTTAATCAATGTTGATAAACTGGTTTACTTGTCACTGGTCTGACATTCAGTACATCATCACAATCAACATATTATCATTGTCCTGTGCAGCCTCCATCCGTCTATTTCAACGTATTTGTAAAAACAGGATCTTCTGTTGAAACTGCAATATGGAACTTGAGTGTTTTAAATGAATTGCAACACCGTTTGTTTTACAGCATTTTTGTGGAAGAACTTTGTGATACCAGGCAAAGTCCATGGTCTAACACTGTGCTGACACTACACACATCCGCCCGTTTAAGGTACGTTAACTGAACTCAGGTTGCACGTATTGAGTCATTAAGGTCATTGCCTTATTAAAGTAAACATGGTGCTTTACTTTGTTTCAGTGCGGAACCCAAAAAAAAGAAAAAGGTAGACCCCAAAAGAGAGCATGTTGCAAGAGAGAGACTGAAGAAGAGACTTAAGAAGCTGGAGAAAGTTCCACCTGAACTCATACCCATAGAAGACTTCATCACTCCAACCAAGTGTCTGGATGAAGCAAGGTACATAACCTCAGCTCTACTTCCATTTAGAATTTGTATGACCGTATCCAATACAAAATCAATATAATGAATGTTCTACATAGAGCTACAGCACCTCAAGTGTTCACATTATTGTTCCAAAACGCAATTTAATCAATAAAATCTGTTCTAACTTTTTGTTCATATTCATTACAAAGAGCACGCTCGGAGCCCAGGCTGTCCTTCGAGGAGAGTGAACGCAGAGCGCTGCTGTTGAAGGAGTGGTCTCGTTTCAAGCATGTAATTGTATACACATTTTTCTGTTCAACATGATGCAAACAAATCAAACTGGATCTTGACTATACACAAAACATTGATTAAGCCTGGTTCATATTTTATGATTGTATATCTTGCAGAAGCAGCATGTGGCTGAGATGGAAGCTATAAACCTAGCCCTGGAAGCCCAAAGAGAAGCTCTGGAGGAACTGAAGATTGAGTCTGAGGAGCTGTACAAGGCGGCAATTAAACCAGATCGACTCGTCTTTCCCTTCAGTCACGAGGGACCCTGCTACACACCACCCAAGCCCAAATACGATGCTCCTGATGGCAAATACCATGACATCACCAAAGTCTACACTCAGTGATGAATGCATGTTTGCTGGGGTGTCAATAAGTGTGTGATTCTACACCTAACCCTTCTAGTCAGCACAGCATCAAATATGAGATGATCATCTTTAGTTGTTCTCAAATGGTTTACCAAACATCACAATAACAAGTGTATATAATGTTCCAACATCTTTCCCAACTTCCAATACCTGTATAAAATGTGACTCCCAACTCAATAAAGTGTTTTTAAGTGCTTTACACAAATGTGATGATGAAAGGCATCCTGTTGCCAATTCATGAAACTAGTGTTTCTTGCAAATGCCGTGGAATTGGTTATTTGGAAGTCAGTTGTAAAAATGTGTATTTAAAATTGCAAAGACGACAAGTCTTGATTTCATTTCAAGGTAAAAATATGCTTAAATTTTATTATGTGAAATTAGTTTTCAATATTTGAAACCTCCACATAGCCGACTGGGTTACCCTGGGAGGTGGTAGCCATACCTTATAAATATTATAGTTAGGTCCATATTGAGGAATATCCAACATTTCACAATAGTGAAAACATGTTCACAAATGTTCAAGAATCCTGTGGCCTTTCATGATTTAGAGGCATATGCCAGTCCTTGGGAGGGACTCTTCTTAGTTCCCAAACTGGAGTAAACTTCTTCTGCTCTGCCAACCTGCTCCTTTCACTGCTCTGTAGTGCCTCCTGTAAAAGAAAGATATATGAACAATATTGCAATCAGTATTTGATTGTGGTACTCAAGATACACCCAACCCATTACTCAAAGTAGTTATGACTGATGCAGAGGACAACTTTACCTTAGCTCCTTGATCCTTGCATTTCTCCCATGTTGAGCACATGTTGTAGTCCTCCTTCCATTGTTGGCAGGACGGTGATGTACCATGGGCATAGTAGTGGTGAAAACGGTTCCTCAAGCTTTTACAGTGCTTAAACTCACTCCAGTAGTCACTACAGCTACGTGGTGGCTGAGGACAAACAGAAGCAGAAAAATATGTTTGGCTAATTTGTTCATCAAGTAGCCACTGTAAGCACAATGCAATAATAATAAAGGATACATCGATTTGTGTAGGCTTGCATTCAATAAGGGTCAATAAGCGTGCATGGTCATTAATTAAGCCTAACTCTATTCCAAGATTGTTAGGCCAATAACAACAGACAAGGACAACATTAAACCAATGTCCCCTGTCCGTGTTGTCATGATTGCAAAGGTTTTGTTAGCTAGCGGGTAAGCCAGTCATACTGCACATAGCTAACGAACTGGCTTTCTTTACATCTCCTTTTTGAAGACGAATAATTATTGACCGAAACATTGCTCAATTACACAATACCAGAACATTTGTATTAGATTGAATGCATACTCTCCATAGAACTCCATCCGTTTTCTCCATTTCTTGATCTCAGCGAGAAGGAAACTTGACGCCATGTGACGTCACTTGCATAGCCAATCGGAAAGGAATACAAAACAGGGGTGCACACGTTTTTAAACTTATATTGAGGGACGTGCACATCAAATCTATTGCCGGTGTACATAATTTGTGTTTTATCGTCTTAAGTCATTGCAATATTCCCTGACACATGCGAGTCGGAAGGAAAAGATAAGCCGTGTAAAGCATGCTTCAAATACAAATGCGTTATTAACAGAAGGCTTCTCACTCCGCAAACCAAGATGTATAAACACACACACACACACACATTTTATATTGAATAACATCTTTATTTTGTCTATAAATAAACAAAAAAGAAAACACTTTCACATCAAGGAATGAAATCTTACAATGTTAACTCAAAAGGCCCGTACAGCTCTAATACTATAAATACTGTATTTATAGTTTGGTCTCTTGCACTAAATGCAGTCAGGGGTTGAAGAGCCATTGTCCAGGGTTTCAATAAGATCAAAAACACAGAAAAATAAACCCCTTTCAATTATTCTTATATGAATCCAGATTTTTACTTTGTGAAGGACAGGTGAGTTATTATCTCTGGTAACAAACCAGTGTTTACTGCTGTTAGCACTACTTTCATCGTGCTTACAAATGCATGTTCAGTAATTTGTCATTGCCAGAGTAAAACATAATTCAACTTTGTTGCAAACCTGCCATTGATAATAAAAGGGACAGAAAATGCATATCCCTGTTGTCTCGAAATACCAGTTTTAATTGCTTGAGTGTAGGTGTGGTGCGCTTGCACACCAAATCCACTGTTCCATATTTTAATATTAAATCTTCACGGCTTCCTGCCCTTTTTGCGCAGCGACTTTCCCTCACCAGAGAAGGCAATGAATCTGCTCAGAGCATCCTCCTGTTAGGAAAGTGAAACAACATCATCATAGGCATGTGTACATTTCAATGACACAGCTCTTATGAATTAGAAATGTGTTGATACAGAACAGGAAAATCAACTCAATGGATTAATAGGAGCTTTACTAATGTGCTAATAAACAGGGGGAAAAAAGACATAAATCCTTCTTACATCATCTGTCAGTTTCTTAGGCTGTGGTCTTGAGTTTCTGATGAAGGTGATCCTTCCAACTTTGTACTCGTAGTTAGGAATGCCTCTGTTGGAGATGGGAGATTTTTTTTAGGTTTTAATTCAGAATTTTTCTTTTTCAAATGAAACAAATGATACTTATAGCATTAAAGCATAAATCAAGCCTGATGTCTGACCTTTTGATGTCATTTGGATCAATGGGGACAGGGCTTGGCTCAATGCCCTTCTTTTTGCCATCCAAGCGATTACCAGATCCAGTGAAAGCCTATAGTCAAGGGAAAACAGAGTTTAAGTTAGCCTTGCAATGTTGTGGTATATTCATGGAAATACATATTACCCAATACATCACACACCACTGTATACTCACTCTGAACCCCATGTCCATGTCAGCATAGCTGTTAGGATCCCCTTCCTCCTCCTGCAAGGCAACGAGAGGGCACAAGTCTTGTAGTAAGTGATGGAAAGGTATAGAATAGACGTGCACATAAAAGGTCCCCCTGGTTCCCTACCACAGGCTCCTCGTGGTGCTGGGGCCTTCTTTCTGGCTCTTTGTAACCCAAAGGAGCATCAAAGTCCACCTGTACAACAGCAAGAGTTACAGCTGGCTCACAGTCATACTCAAGAGTGGGCCAAATGTGTGTGTGTGTGTGTGTGTGTGTGTGTGTGTGTATTTATTATTATTCTATTTGTGTAAAGGCCAGCAAATATATGGTCTTACATTCATATCGCACTCAATGATTGACACAGCTTTATCTGGCTTTGTCTCCATTACCCGCAGCTCATAGATCTGAAATGGAGGGGGGGGGGGGGGA